>JAVSBS010016261.1:11647-55834 GCA_033124195.1 Coracias cyanogaster | reverse complement strand
GGCGATGCTGGCACCACAGTGGGCAGTGGAGGAGCTGGGCCCACAGGAACCTGTGGCAGGACTGTCTGAAAGAAGACCTGTGAGGGGATGTTGTTGAGTTCAGTGTTGGCCTGTGTGATCAGGCAACTGATGGCAGCATGAAATTATGATGGCTGAACCAGCACAACAGTCCACTACCCTGGAAGCTGCAAAAACTAATTTAAACTGTGTAAGTGCTCAATGAATGAAAATTACTGATGGTGGCTCGTTTAAAGCAAAGAGAAAGAGAAGATAAGTAGGATAACATAGGAAAATAACCTATGCTTTCCTAAACACAAAGATAATGTCAAGTCTTCCTCTCTGACTTCATTTTGAGAGACTGCAAAGGAACTGGCTGCTTGCTACTTTCTCTAGTAACATTTCATTTGAAGATTAGCACCTTCAATCTCTACTTCGGCTGGGCAGCAAGACCTCATCCAATATGAAGCCAACTGTGGTGTGCACTGCTGTTGTTTCAGCAGCTGTTCCCATTCTTAAGTTACTACTTGTGTTTGGCAGCAGTGCTGCAGCAAACAGCACTACACGTACCTCTGCACTCTGTAAGGTTTCAAGTTACTGTTACATCGATGTGAGTGCTTATCCTTAGACATATACCAGTTGCCCTGCCAGTGCTTAATCTTCTCCCCTTTATGATATGACTGTTTCTTAACAGAAATGTGAGAAAAGATATGCACAACGTATGTGAGGTTCAGGTTTCCCTCTTAGCACCTCTTGTTTTCTAATCCTCTCTGTAAGGATCTGGCATTTTTTTCCAGCTCTCTCGCTGGGGGACCTCACAAGCAGGGTGGCATGTATTTCAGTGGCACAGGGAAGGGCTAGTTTGTCTAGTGTAGATATAATTGATTCTATGATATTTTGTTCTGAAAGAAAAAGCCCAGTGATTTAGAAATACGACTTTACTGTAGGAAAAGCTGTAGGGTTCAGTATCAAGTGAAAAACCTTTGTTCTTGTGAACGGCATTCAGCAATGGATAAAAGCTTATTTTGTGGATCTGTAAAGTCTGGATAAATACTTTTCCGTTTGGATTTTTAAAAAAAGAGGGGAAAAAAAAGATGTTTTCTCTGCACCACCACTTTGATTCCTCAATCAAATTCATGCAGTAACCTTACTGGTTACTTCCAAAGACATTGTAAGTATGTCGCAGCATGTCAGAATATTGAGATGTGAGATGTCTTTGGGTTTTAGGTAACTTAAACATTAAATTCATGCACCACAGAAAAAACTACATTGCCTTTAACTGGTTATGAAAAAGCAAACATCTGTTGTGTTTTGTTGTGGTTCCTGCCAGAAAGGGTCATGCCACTGGCAGCCTCATCACCAGCAACGTATCCCCCTTACCTGCCCTGCCTTGTCTGATCACCAGCTCATGTGGGCACGTTCGTTAAATCAGTCTGCTGATCTGTCTGACATCTGGAGGGGGGGACTACAACTGCCCATTAGGAAGGTAGCCTGCAATTAGATTGGATTAAATTCAGTGTGAAGCTGCACTCTTGGTTTGTGTTATAGCAAAGTATTCTGCCTCAAGTAGAATAATTTGCTTGACTGTGCCATAAATGAAGCTTATAGGTGCTCATCTGTAGGCAAACCTTATGATCATTGTTCAGCTTTTGTGTTAGGTGCAAGTTAAATCTTGGGTGCATGTGGCTTGTTGGATATAAATACAAAAGCTTCCTAGGGAATTAGATATTGTGAAATTGTCACAATAGTGACTTTTGCTGTTAAAGTACCTTTTCAGATAGGAGGAAAAAGGTGTTTCATGTATGGAAAATGTAGCTCTGTAGTCAGTGTTTTGTCCAGAACTGATGTACAGTATTAACTAGTGCAGCTGCAAAGGCAAGCAAAGAAGAAAAAGCACATTTTGAAGGAGTGTGTTGGTTATTTGGAATCAGCGTGCTTTATCCTATCCTTCCTTTACTTTTCAAAAAGGTTAAGATTTCTGCTTTTTTAGCAGATGGAGTTGATGAAAACAAAACTGCTTCCCTATTTCTGTATATGATTGTATTGCATTCAGTTTTAATACTAAATTATTTTCCTGAAAAAACGTATGTTGGTCAGCTGCGAGAGAAACTACTATGTAAATCTTGAAAATATTTTGTTTATAAACTAAAATATTCATATACAGAGATTGAAGTGAAAAAAACTGTGTAGAACATGGAAAATTCTGGACTCAGCACTTATTGGCAGTTTAAGTTTGAACAGGTGCACATCCAAAAAGCATAAACACTTGCCTGCACGTAAGAGTGGTGTTTTTCAAATTAGCCTGTATGTCTTGCATTAACATGTTTTTAGTAGCTTTTTTTTTTTTTTTAATTCAGAAGAGAAAAATAATGCTGGCTCTGCTCTAAGAACTGTGATTCAGAAGTGGGCAGACATTGCAGGAGTATAAATTCAGTGCAGCAGTAAAATAAGTTATGGCTGGTAAAATCATGACTTTTTAATTCAGCATTAGTTCAACGCAGAAGATCAGAATTTGTTACTAGCCCACAATTGATTTTTTTTTTTTTTCTCAGTTCAAAATACATACAACACATTCAGCTTCCATGCCTTGTTCTACATCATTTTCTAACAGTTGTGCTGAAGAACTTTGACAAGTCCTTGCTGGATTGTGCAGCCCTGTCCATAAGGGAATGTATAAGCACAGGGCGCTGATGCTACAGTTCTAAACATGAAGATTATGATAGTAAACTAAAACATACCAAAAAGGATTCCATTGTTGCATAGTCTGAAGCAGAATAGAAGTGTCCAAAGGCACAGATTATGAGAACACACCAAGACTCTTTCCCAGTTACTATTGATTAGATATTATATGATTTTGTGGAAAATTTTGCACTAATCTGTTGCAGAGTTTTGATGTCTTTGTAACATTGATTATCAAAAGATAGGAAAGATGATATCAAGTGCCTTAAAAGAGTTAGAGACATCCTTTTGTGCACAGTACTCGTGATTACAAAAGGATATGTTCTCTTTTTCAGCAAGCAGATTCCTACTTACAAACCTGTATTGTGTAATGAATGATGCAGTGTAGGAGGTACATCTATTCTGCTTTGTTTTCACTTGAGTCTGTTATATTTATTACATTCTTACATTGTGTCTTTAGAACTGAGGCATAAATTGAGTTGACTGTATTATCCTTTGAAATCCTGTGAAAAGTGGTGTAAAGTAAATGCAGGTATCATTTCATCAAAGATTAAAAGCTGGCATCCTTTGTACACTGCTGAATGCTATGGAAATAATCGGTTTGCCTGATGTGGTAGGTTAGCCTTGGCTGAGTGCCAGGTGCCCACCAAGCCGCTCTATCACCCCCTCTTTTTCTCTCCCCCCTCAGCAGAGCAAAAAGAGGAAGGAAAATAAGAAGGAAAAAAAAAAAAAACCCTTTGTGAGTAAAACAAAAAAGCAGTTTAATAACAGAAGCAAAGCCAAGCAAATCTGCACATGGAAGCAAAGGAAAACAAAGATTCCTTCTCTACTTCCCATCAGCAGGCAATGTCTGGCCTCTCCCTGAGAAGTAGGGCTCCAAGACGCGTAGCGGTTGCTCCGGAGGACAATGGAGAGAGGCTCCCCTCTCCTCCTCCTTTTTCCTAGCTTTATAGCTGAGCAGATGTCATATGGTATGGAATATCCCTTTGGTCAGTTTGGGTCAGCTGTCCTGGTTGTCTCCCCTTCCAGGATCTTGCCCACCCCATCCCACTGCAGGGGGGAATGTTGGAAGAGCCTTGGTGCTGTGCGAGCACTGCTCAGCAGTAGTCACAACACAGGTGTGTTCTTAACACCCTTCTAGCTCCCAGCACAAAACACTGCACCATGAGGGCTGCTGTGGGGAAAACCAGCTCAGCCAGACCCGCTACACTGATAAAGTTTATAAGTGAGAGAGAAAATTAAATACAAACCTATTCAACATGATGGACCTTTGTCAAAATCCCAGGTTTTGGCATAAGTTGACAGGAGATATTTACCACAATAAACTAGTCAACAAGTAGTACAGAAGTCTAAAGGGTACTGAGGGTGTACATTTCTAATTTTGGGGTACAAGAGGGTGATAAGAAACTCTGGCAGACAAAATACTTTATCATTTGATGTATGTTGCCTTGAACCATTTAATTCTGTTCTACTCTGGTGTTCAGTTGAGTCCACTTCGCTGTTACTAGCATATGACAGTTATTTCATTAACTGACTTCGTTAAATGCCTGGAGACATCCTTTATCACTTAATGAAGTCAAACACGGCAAACCTCTCTTATAGCTATATAAAGGAAGTGTAGTTAAAAAAATATATTTGCATGCTATAATTGTTGGAGAACATTAGGACACAGCATTTGAAAGAAGGGAACCTTCTAGTCATTGGTCCAGAGATCTGAATTGCAGCTATGTGGCTGAAGGACTATGTAGCCTTATGAGAATCAAGGAAAAAAAAAAAAAGATTGGTTTTATAGTCTTCTGCATATATAACATTCAGCTTTGTTTAATAATAATATTTTTCAACTGTCATTTGTGGATTTAGTTGACTGAGTTCTATGAATATTAGTGAGTCATGCACCGAAATCTACTTAAAATATCAAAGCTCTCATTTACTATTCAGCTATTTAGACTAAAGTCCAGAAAGAATATCAAGGTCACATCTAGATAGGGCTGGTTCAGCCTTCGATCTTCCCAAGGCAGCTTACATAAAATTTGCCATGGTTTACCTAGGAAAAAGATAATTGACATACTTGCATTCTTAACATGTAGTATATGCATCATATCAACAGAATGGAAGCAGAGTACACGCACACAGAGCTTACTGACCATACACTTACTGTAGATGAACAGATTTTTTTTTCTATTGTTGTTATTTTTTTTTCCCTGTTGGTGAATTTAAAATGTTCTGAAAGAACAGAAATAGACATTTAGAATTAGGAGAAGTCCCCAGAGCATACAGAAAATAACTGTTTAAAGACTAACTAGCTTATCTTCCCTGTATAGTGGCTTTTGCCATATGACTTTCTGTGTATGGAATTTTCAGGAACTGATATGGCATAGGTCGTACTCACACAGAGGAAATTCTGTGTAACAAAACAACTACTGGATCAGAGGGGCAACAGGAAATGTATGCAAGGAGAACTGCAAAACATTATCACCATAATAGAGAGTCTGTTCTCACCATGATTGCTTAATTAACACAAGAGGGAATCCTTGGGAAGGCAGATGAATGTATCAGTTTTGATATTAGTATTTCTTCCTTGCAGTTGCATTAATGTTTTTTTAAAAAATAAATTCAGTAATACACTAATGGGCCTCAAAAGAGAATATAATAAGTATAATGGAACTGGAAGCTAGACAGGTGGACTGGTTTATGATAAATGATAAAATTTTCTTAAATTCTTCAGTTTGGGTCAGTTGGAAAGGAGTTAGATTTAACTAACGCTACATAACCAGAGTCAATCCTCACTTCTTGCTCAAGGCTCCTTAGTTAACCCATTTGGGTGAATTCGTCCCAATTTTTTATTGAATACAAAAAAGTTATTTGCTCATTAAATCAGAAGCCTTGAAGTGATCAGGCAGTTGGACTAGATGATTGTTGTAGGTTACTTCCAACTGAACTATTCTATTCCCTCTCTCTTTAAAGGTCAGTAATGAATTAGTTGTTGACCATGGACCCTGCTGGGGAGCACTTCTCCCAAAGATTAATGATATTTGATTAGTGCTTAAACTACAGCTCAAATGTGAGGGTTCGGCACAATGTAGAATATGCAAACTTGCTTTAAAAAAAAAACAAAACTGGTGTAAGAAAGTCATTGCTCTGGGGGTGCAGCCTTCCTAGCATGGCATCTTGCACAAGCTTAGTTTATGTATCTAAATCTGTGTTTTGTAAAAGCTATGAGGAAACTGAATTACTGGGTGGATGATATGAGAAAGGTAAGCTACTGACAACTCTTCTCATTGTTAATCTTTACAGATTGTGCCTGTGACATATTCCTCTTGATTGTGCCTTGACATATTCCACTCAGTAGAGCCATTAGATAACATATGGAAATAATGTTTCCTTGCATTTAGCTTTTTGTAACTTCTTGTCCTTGCTGAAAGTGGTGTGTCAGGAAAAAAATTTTGTAGCAAACTTAATATTAAGCCTAGAATTGTTATTGTACAAGATATATAAAAACTAACATAGCAATTGATAATATGAGAGCCTACTTAGTTGTCTTGAACTTCTCATAGAGAATTTATACTGGGAGCTACATTTCCACAAACAAGGATAACGTTGGCATCTCAATTTTTACAGCCTTACAGCTGCTCTCCGCTAGTGCCTTGCATTTTAAAGTGAGTCTTATTGTTCACATTTGCATATTTCTTCCAACAAACTTGAAGAGTGCATTCACTTCTCATTCCATGATTGAATTGTTGAACATTTCTTAAGTAATTTCTACATCAGGCCACCTCTTAATTCAGTTTTCACTGCCAACTACCCACTGACAAAATGGTTCGTTTCCATTTGCATTGTTGTTTGCTACATATTTTCTGCCTTGTTCCCTTATTGCTGGCTGCTTATCTGCTCTGACTTAATCTTGTATAATTTCTCAGCCATCCTCAGTTCTCTCCCGGGCTCTCCATTATTCAACAAAGTTTATAACATTAGTCAACAGAATGACATCATCTTAGGTCACATTCTTACTTTCATGTTACTATTTTTATACTTCTCCTCTGATCCTGTATTGATCTCTTCTATAGGATCTATCTTTTAAAAAAACAAACATCTTCTTGTCTTGTGGGGTTTTTTTCTCATTTTTAACTCTAGCAAATCCTTTTTGTGATTTACTCATCTATTTTCTAAGACAGGAGAATTTGACTAAAATAAGACTTGCACTAGTTGTTACATTCTCCTTCCATCTTTCATCCTCTACAAGGCTATTTTGTTACTAGCTTTTTGTTCTCCCCTTCTCACTTCTTTGTCACCTGCCTCTCCTGCCTCTATTTACATACCTATGTTGTAAAGATACATTTGTTGACACGGAGCTGCAATCAGATCCTGCTCTTTTCTACACAGCATTTGAAACTGCAATCTTTCCTTTAGGTATACTGCTAAATATTTCTAAGTTGTTGTGCCCTTTCATTTTAATCTGTGATCATCTCTCTCTGATACTCAGATTTTACCAATAAATAAAAGTAAATTAATCTTCCCGGTTCATCATTTTACTATGTCTTGTCTTTGCTCTCCTTTAGATTATTACTCTGTGTTTTTATCTTTTTCGTCATACCAGAATTTTCATCCACTATTATGCCTCAGCACAGTTCTGCAGCTCCTCCTTCTTGCCTCCACATGTAATGCATTTCCTGAATATCACGAAGTCATTGTCACTGCTGACCTCAGCAGGTTAGCACAGTGCTTGGTATCCAAAAAGGCCTTCTGAGTCTTGTTTGTGATCTGAGGCAAAATTTAAAGTAAACCTGTCCTTATGTTTCATGTTTTCTGGACATCATTTGTTGTTAGACGTTTTTTCAGAAGTTATATAGCAGATAATTCGCCAAATGCCATTTCTGTCCAATATGATTGAACCCCAGCAAATATTTGCCCAATTTACAGCTTTGCTACTGCCAGAAATGAGTAGAACTTTTCTGGCACAGAAATGAAACTTCTGCTATATTCATACATTCTCAAACAAGTTACAGGTTGTCAGCTGAGGTACATTAACCTACCCCATATGTGTACTCCATGCTCAGTGCCAATACAAAATAAATTGGATTTACTTAAAGCATCAGGAACAAGCTGCGGATCTCCAGAACTTTCAATAACAGCAGCTTAATCTCTCCTCCGCCTTGAAGTCTCTCCTGCTTTGAGAGGAGGCTGCGCTAGATGATTTCCAAGTCCAGGCTTGTGATCTTGCTTTTTACCTTGCTTCCTTCTCACAGGATCCTGAACTCATCTCATGGCCATTCTGTCAGAATGTCCTCCAGCCAAACAATGCCAACTGTGTCCTGATACTCAACCATAACCAGATGAGTTATCTCAAAGGGACGTTTTCTAACTGTATCAACAGATTTTTCATATGAATCACTGATACTGAGGCATACTTTTTGCTGTGTCACAGGTACTGTACCTGTAAGAAAATACAGTCTTCATCTAAACGTAGCTATTTGCTTGAAGGTTTTGTTTGTTTAAAATGGCTCATATCTCAATGTTTTTTTTCTGCAAATTATTCTCATCTAACTCCCTCAATATGTAGAGTTTTAGAAAAACTCCTTATGGACTAGTGCTTGTCAGTATTTTTGGCACTAGTTCATGAAGGCAGTCCCTGAACTCAATGAATTCTTATAAACAGAGCACAAAAATGTGCATTACAATTAGGAAGTCCTCACCTTGGACAGAATTTCATTACTGTTTTTTGTAAGTGTTGGGTATATTATTGTCAGGCAATTTCAATAACATACTGGAGATACTGCAATAACCAGCAACCAGTGGTGTAGCAAGTCATTACCAGAGCATTTTGTTTCTATGTGTGTATTTGAATCTATCATAGCTTTTGAAGAGTGAGCTATTACTGACCTTGAGCAAAGATATATGCATGATTAGCCTGTGCTAATAAAACCTTAGTTATCAGCAAACCACAGCTTGAAGGATGTAACAGAGGTTACTGAAATGCACAAGTACAAAATGATAGCATAGGTCCTCAAAGTACAAACCCAGCATGATACTAGAGGTATTGGAGCTACAAACAACTCATCAATGGTCATTAAATTATTGCAAGTTCAAGAGTCGTTAAAAGCAGTTTTAGGGATAGCAGAGAAAACAAAGAGTAAGTTAAAATTACAGCACATATTAGAGCACATTAAAATACTAACCATGTACTGTAAATTCATATATAATATCCAATTGTGAACAGATGAGAAGGGAGCTAGTAAGTGCGCCGTGTTAAAAAAGAGACATAAAAATGATCCCAAGCACACCCAAGGGCAAGGTGGCATAAATTATGGACATCATACTTCTGGCAAAGGACATGGGATGCTGACAGACTGTTGTAACTCCCGTCCTTATTTGTCCTCGAGGGAGCCCAACACCATAAGCTGTGAACTCATGGAAGCATAGAAAGAAGTGGAAAGAAAGGAGCACAGAAATCTAGAGTGAGCAGGGGAATACCAGAGAAAGGAGTAGAAAGTTTGTGAATGTCAGTTTTAACTGCCTTTATTGGGAACAAATTGCATAATTGGACTAATAATAATCCTGCAGATAAACTCGTAAGACTAATTAGACTAATAACAGATTCCTACCTTCACTAAGAAGGTATGTTTCTTTAGCCTACCTAAATTGCATGGAGTGTTTAGTATGATACCACTTGCCCCCGAGGCTCAGATGTTATATTTGGAAGCAACAATGCATGATAAAGATGTCAGTTGTCACAATGCTTCTTTAGCTCAAGTTCTGTAAAAGTTTTCAGACACCTGTTTCCAAGAACATGTCTGAGGCTTGACTGTCTTTCACAGCACTCAAAAATTTTCCCCAAGGGGAACAATGGAAGAAGTGAAAATTTCTTTTATCCTTTGCACAAAAAAGATGGGATCTTGTTACAGTAGTTCCTCACTGGGAAAAGCATGTACATGCTAAATTTTTCCCACTAAGACAAGGTGATCAATTTTTTCATAATGCTCTATCCCCAGGAGAATTTTTTTCAAGTGGATTGGATTAGATCTTGATAAACAGATTGGGTTTTTAACTGGATTGCCTTCACAGTAAATAAAATAATTCCTGCTAGGCTTCTGTAGTGGCAGATACTATTTGGACAGGCTTAGTGTGACTAAAAAGCTACGGAAAGATCCATACCATGTGAAGTTTCAGGGGGACACTGTGTTACTGACTGACAGCTGGCATTTTGGATTTTGACCTGAAATATTAAAGAATGATGCTTTAAACTGAAATGAGAGGTGTTGAATTAGGATTAGCTGAAATCCTTTCATCCAATAGTGATTACTCTGTCATTCAAGTGGCCTGTTCTAAGATTCTGTGCTTAGGGAAGGTAGGCAAGAACTTTATTGATAATAAAAGGTCTGTGTACAAAGGTCCATAATCCCAAGATATTTGCTTCAATCAAGTGATGTAGTTTTGCATCTGGCAAGGAACTAGCTTTAAAGCCACAGAAATTCTAGCTCTACCTAAATTCTAAGTTGGGAGTGTGATTTAAATAATTTCTTAAACAACTATTTTCAAATAAGATGAAACATTGTGAAATGATTTATTCATAGAATCATGAAAAACATTATGTTCACTCTAAGAGTCTCTGTTCTAACCCTGCTCAACACAGAGCCAGCTTCACAATTGGCAGCTTTCTCTGACTCTGACCTGTTAGCCTTTAAACGTCTCCAAATGTGGAGATTTCACAGCCTTACTGAGAAATCCAGTCTTTTACTTTCCCCATCTCTCTCAGCTCTCTAACTTACTGGCCTTTCAGTGGATTTCCTGCAGCATTTCCATGTCTATCTTGGTCCAGGGAGCCCTAAACTGGACTTAATTCTACAGGTGAGGCTTTAGGAGTGTAGGGAGAATAACATTTTCACTCAGCCTACTGCTTTGCTCAGCAGACTTATTAATGCAATTCAGTGCACAGCTGACCTTTACTGTCTCAAGGACACAATTTTGACTCATTTTCTACTTGTCTACCATGGAAGAGTTTGTTTTCACTAATACAATCTTACTATTGATATATTTTTCATGCTTAGGTATTTCAAGAGTTGGTTTTTTTTCTCATTAAAAAGAAATACTCTACTGAACTGAGGAATTAAAAATCAGGTGCATTAACTTCTATTTGCTTCTGAAAATAAAGTTTCAATCAAAATTATCTTCTACTAGTTGCTTAAATGGCAGTTTTTCCATTATTTAGGAATTAATTTATAAAATTGTCTTCTTATGCTTTAAATGGTGTAGTGGAAACATAAGATGACTAAGATCATTGCAGGTTTTCAAAATAATTTTAATGTTTCATGTATTAAAATGCTAGTTTTATTAAAATGCAATTTTTGCAGGAAGAGATGTATTTCTCAAATCACAATGCGTGTTGCAATATGAAATAATTAAATAAGGGATTAGAAATGCTTTAAAAAAAGACTTTCTGCTTTCTTTTTTTCCTCATTTTTGCAGTCACCCAGGTAGTGCACTAATGCCATGTAAGAATAAGACAATTTACTGGGAAGAGAATGCTCTTGGTTTTTTTAGAATATGATGCAGTACAGATCAAACTGCAACAAATTTTATTTGTTTCTGGGTGACAGTACAGGTTATAAGAAAGTACCTGGTCTGATAAAATGTTTCACATTGGGCAAATACTCTTCTTGGTACTATCATATCTTCCTTTAGAATAGAACATTGGTATAGGTTGAGATGGAGAGCTAGAAAACACAGCACAACTTGTTCAGAATATTTCTCATAGATGCGGATGTCATTTAAAATGAGAAGCCAAGATTAGATTTGTTGCTTCTGCTTTTAAAAACAATTTCTTTTATTAGTTTTAAAGAGTCTCCGCTTTTGTTTGTAGTATTAGAAGCATTTAAGTTTTGAGATGTTTAAAAACTAGAATGAAAGGTGGCTTTATAAATGGTGGAGAATTAAGATTTCTCTTCAGTAGTTACCTGGAAAGGTTTCGTGAATTTGTTTGTCCAATTTATATTTCAAATAAAGGCTTTAGCTAAAATGCTTTTTCTGTCCCCTAAACAAGTGTCAAGGGTTTAATTTGGGAGGCTGAACACTATCCATGTAAAGTTTGTGCTGTATGATTTTTCCTGTCTCACATTTTCTCAGTATATAACATTTAAGCCTGACAAATACTCTCCAGTAATTTATGTCATTGAATTTGTACCAGTCTGGAAAGAATCACAAGTTGTATATAAACAAAGTCTCCACTTTCCTTCTTTTACAGTCAATCCCATTATGTGTGTAACAAATACTTCAATAAGAAGAAACCTGTAATGTTCAATAAATTCTGTTGCAGGATCAATCCATTTATGCTGCTTTTGTCATTTGCAGAAGATAGGTATTTGAATTCAGAGAGTCATGCTGGCAGAAAGAGATTTAATATGTTTCAATGTCAGCAAGAAAACTTTGGGATAGTGCAACTATGATGTTAGCACAACCAAGGACAAAAACAAATTGAAAGAAATGGGTTCAAAAATCTTTGGAATCCTAGAAAACTAAAAAAGGCAGGCAAAAATACATATGTTTCTTTTCTCAGTTGATGTATCTTCCTATTCTTTTGATTATTCATATCTGGAATACTTGGAGTTTACTTTGCCCTTGGCAATTCCTCCAGAGATTTTTGTTACTGTAATGAAAACTCTATAATTTTTGGTCAAAAAAAAAAAAAAAAAAAAAAAGACTTTGCCTCTTAGGAGAACTGTAATGATAAACCAGACAAAATACGCATCACTAACAAAGCAATGCTAATATAATACATAGCAATTTTCAATTAATTTCTTGGATCTTTCCAGTTTATAATGGCACCCGTAAGACCCACTGTTGATTAATGTTCAGGCTCATTTCTGGCATTTGTTTTAATTTTAATAGTAATTACTGTGACTCGATATCATGGAAAATCTTTGGAAGGAAGCGCAGCAATCATACCAGCACAGAGGATACAGAATAAAAATAAATAAAGTTTTCTGGTATGAGTTTTGGACTGTTTTGGAAGAGACTGGCTCTGTCCTTGAAGAGAATGGCAAATGAAATCCACAAAGACAAATTGTTCTCAGAGATGATAGGTGCAGTATCACTGGGAAAGACAGAACATGTTTCTGCCAGGCATGTTTGGGAATAGGGACTTGAATATTTTCATTCATCTTGTCATAGCTTATTGCTGCTCACTTCCACAACAAAGATGGATTCTCCTTTGTAGCAGTGAATGAATATGCTTCCTGAAGAAGGCTTTGACAATTCACCTTTTTTCACATTGTTTTATATATCTTCCATTCTTACTAGAATTAAGTAACTCATGGCTTAATAGAATTGGAATAACATTTTAAAGATGCTGTACCATTATGCTGTACCATTACATCCAAATCACCCTGAAGCATATCAGGCTGTTTTCTTTTTTTAGATTTAGAAAGACAACCCTCTTTAAAGCTCAGGTTATTCACTAATGAGGTCCACAGGCACTGTGGCAACCTGTGCTGGATTATTAAGGTCAAAATGCTAGTTCTTCAAAACCAAGAAATCTCTAGCGAAATTTTCTTCCCATTTCAGAATTTCACTGTACGCACTTTGTATTTACATCTTTGGAAACGGGAATATGTTCTTATCTGCAGGCCAAGGTACAGGGATTGATCAGAAGTTATTGATGGTGGCTCTGAAACTATGAGGTAGTATAGACATTTAGAAACAATGTTTCCTAACTGAAGTCACTCTTCAAAGCCTTACTAGACTTCATATTGGGATTCATGAGTTCCAGAAACAGGTCACCAGGACAGTGGTCTCAGAAATGATCATTTCTTTCCTATAACTGGTTTTGTGTCACATCTGCTATAGACTAAGCAGCGTAAATTGACATTAAAAAAACGATCTTGTGTTCTATCTTATTTTTGAGGATAACATCCATTTATTTCTTTGTGAGCAAATGTTCATAGCAGTGAACAAATTCTGTTCATCATCAAGGGAAAAAAGACTCTTGAGACTCTTCCACTTCAGCACCAGGAAGAAAACTGTTGTCAAAATAGCTACATACTGGAGTTGCAAGTGTCTTTGGCTGTTCACTCCCTATTGCTTTGCAGACAGCTTTTCATCGCTGTCTGGGGGCTAGGGCTGTGTATGTTGCTGTAGGGTCTCCCTTCTCCTCATCAGTTCTCAGCAGTTCAGGATTAAACATATCTGATTGCTTAACATGTACCCATTAAGCTAGTAATGAATAACTGCTGAAATGGTTTCCTTCAGTGAATGAGTGGCTGACATTTTTCTGATGTCTTTTGTTTTAAGAGCTTTAGTTAAATGAACTCTACATGAAAAGCTTCATTCTGAATCTCTGAAGCCAGTGACATTTTTGTTACGACCTCAGGGGAAAGGCATGAGGCCACATGGGCACAATTTGGGAATTCCTTATCTGCATATCTGGTACTTCTGAGATACCAGAATGAATGAGATAAAAAATCTGAACAGAATTGCAGTCCATAATCAACACTACATCTTCTGCAGCTGAGAATACTTTTTTGAGCAACTGGAGTTGTTTGTTGTTATGAAAGCATTTAGGATCTCTGCCTGAAGGGGAATGAGTAATAACTGCTGGAAAAATTAATCCAGATCTGTATGCATCTTGAAATCTCAGTTCTCAAAAAGGCACTTCATTATGCTTACAAGTGTACATATTTAGATGCAAGCTTTTAATATATACATTTAATGCAATGAAATTAATGAGAACACTTAAAAGTTTAAGTAGAAGCAGGTGGCTAGGTAGTGCAGAGTAAGATTGGCAAGAAAAGAAAGAGAGGAGGGAAGAGGCAGATGTGCAGCAAGGTAGACCCAGGTTATTTCTGTTATAGACGTGCGTTTTCTCACAGAAGGTGAGTAGGATTTTTGCTGGAAGGATCCACCAGTATTTTAAATGGGCTGGTTATGGATTTAATGAAATGCAAAGTGGGAGGAGAAGGTTTAATGTAGAAGAGTAAAAGGGGTATGAAAATAATTTATGTTTTTGTTCACTAGTAAAATAGATTGAAAAACTACTTGAATTAAATCACAACTTAATTTTTTTTTTCCCTTACACCCTTGTTTTTGAGTTGAAGAAAACATAAGCCTTTGGGCATCTAAGTGTGTAAGTGTTGCTCCTAATTAAATTTTTGGCAAGCAATAAAAACATAAATGTAAACAAAAATGATTAAATGGACAATTTAATTTTGAAAACAGAAGCTAAATGTATCCAGTAATACTGGATTTTCCAATAAATTTTCAGTTCTTCCTCTTGCAAATTAAATTATCTTGATAACAAACCCTCTGAGGCTTTTTGATCATTTGTTTTAGCAAATGTTACACTGGAGGAGAAATCTCTTTTAAGTGTACTGATGATGGATCTGAAACGATCCATCGTGAAAG
This sequence comes from Coracias cyanogaster, assembly GCA_033124195.1. Taxonomy (NCBI): domain Eukaryota; kingdom Metazoa; phylum Chordata; class Aves; order Coraciiformes; family Coraciidae; genus Coracias; species Coracias cyanogaster. Next base: position 40,768 of record JAVSBS010016261.1, on the reverse strand, counting down.
AGCCTAAAGATAGGTAGGAGGACTGTGATGTCCTTGTCATTGAACATCAGTAGATCAATAAAAAGGAGAAATGGAGCAGTAGTTCTATAGTTCTGACTGTGAAATACAGGATTATTTGGCTTACGACCCTATTTTAACTGCTGTGCTCTCCCTTGAGGTCACAACTGCTAGTTTGGGAGCCACCGAGCTAGAGTGAAGCATTAGCTAGGAGGTGCAGAAATGAAGCTTGACAGCAGGCAGAGATGCCTTCCAGCAGAGACAATTCCCCATACTGCTCTGAACTGCTGGGCCTGTATAACAAGGAAGGTGTTCTCTATTGGCTTGCTTTGATGTAAGTGGAAAAAAAAGCTATGAAGAGATACACTAACAATCTCTTGTTAGCCTGTGTTTGAGATTATTTAAGGTAAAAGTATAAACTAGAATAGCTCTTACCCCCATGTTACTTCCTATGTGGAGTCATTTAACAAGTTAGTTTCTTGGGTTTGTTCACATTTGTTTCTTATTGTTTAATTATGATTAAGAAGACTACTCACTAAGTCTGTGTTTTTTCCTACTAAGACTGCATTTATAGCATCTAAGTAAAATTTTAGAGTTTGAACTAACCTGTAGTAACGATTTCTGTTATTATGGAGCAGTAGGCTGCCAGCCTTTGATAGACAATGCCTAATCAGCTGCTGGGGACAACAACTGAATATCATCCTTGTGCCGAGGAGGAAAATTAAGCCTAGTTAAAACTCATGTTTGTAGTATTATAAGTAGTGACAAGGGTCCTCTATGCCAGGAAGGAAAACTGGTCTGCTCAGTTATTTTAGGAAGTTATCTCTGTGGGCATGAAGCAGCCTGATAGAAGTAAGAATATTCGACGAGTGCTTTAAAGATACACATATATACACTATTTATAGTTTATACTAATAGATCTTTACTTGATTTTCCTTCTTTCAGAAGATTTTTATAACAATAAGTGTTGGGATTTATTGAGATTTTTAATAATTGTTTCTAATCTTCAATGAGAAATATCTTTATTTTCTGAATTGAGGTAGTTTACCATATTAGCTATTAACATACTTGGGGGGAGGCTGTTCTGACAGTTGTCTCAGAAGCTCTGTCATGGTTATAAATTTTATTTTCACTTGGATCAGTGGCTACAATGAGAAAGTAAAAATGAACTTCTGTTTTTGCTGTAAAAGGGAAGTTCAGTTACTGTGGCTACTGTGGTTGTGATTCTTTTTTTCCAAATTAATTGATGTTAGTAAATCAATATGTTACTTCTGATGTTGAAGGTAACATATATTCTGTGCTATCATGTCAGTGATTATCCCTCATGTGGCAAGGAAATAGCGGTGCCAATACTGAAAATCAAAACTGAGAACTATGCTAGAGTAAGAATACAACTTTACATAAATGATGTGAAGTGTTGAGAGATATTTTGAAAACCAGAAACTTCACAGGAAAATAAAAGTACAATCCCTGTTACTGAGCCCAAATAATCTTGCTGGGACTGAGTTCATTCTTTCTTTGCTGTTCAGTTGTCTCCAGAATACTTGACTTCTGACACTCCCATTAGTCCAGGACTACTCCAGGATATTGTCCACCCCTGGTCCCTGCTGAGGAGTGGAAAGGAGAGGTAGTGATGGAGCCACTGGTGGCTGTCTGCCCTGCACAGGCCATCACAGAGGGCACGGCCTGTGCTGAGGTCACCCTCGGCTTCTGGCTAAGCTTCCACTAGGGAGCAGCTGAGCTGCAAAATAGCTATTAACTACTTACTTGTAATGTGATTATAGGAGCTGAGGATGGCTTTGAGCTTCATGATGGATGAATACACAGGAGTGTAGTATTTTATTTCTTCAAATGTTTACAAACTAAAATCAGATTGAGTTATTAAGGGATGATAACTGATGGATACATCTGCTTGCATCTATAAGCTTCCAAATTTCCATACTTGCATAACTAGAAATTTTAATAGGAGCCAACATAAAGACTCATGACCATTTGAGGTGTGTTTTCACCATTCTCATCATATGCAGACAGCTCTATAGGTCTTCTATACAGAATGACCACATAAGGAAGAACTGCTGGCTCAGAATGAATGTGGGAAATTCTATTTTTTAAATTTAATATCTCATACTTAATCTTTGATCATAAAATTCATTTGTGTGTTTGACTGCTCAGACTCACGTTAAAAGTAGTATCTGTAACATTGTTTGACCAACAAAATAAAGCAAGCTAGGATGGAGTTTTAGAGAGATGGGAAGATAATATGTTACAGTAGAAAGAATATTAAGTCTAAGAAGTATTGAGAAGGCAGTCTGCTAAAGAGCAAAGAGAGCATATTAGAAGGTAATAGGAAGGACGATGCAAGAATGAAGTAATGTGGAATTAATTGTCAGTTACTTTATTTCATACATCTGAAAAACCTGAATTGACTTCATTTCTGCATATTCAGTGGTTCCATTTAGAAGTTTGTATATGTTTATTAGGGACAGCACAGTTCTGCTCTAAGTAGAGGAAATAATACTATTCTAAGCATCAGTTTGCTATAATTTTGCCAAATTGTGACTACTGTCTAGTGAGCAATGTCTTGTGATTACCTCTCTCTCTTGAGAGGCTGGACTATGCCAGACTCCCATAGAATCTACTACTCCACAGATAAAAGTTTAATTATTATTTGGAATTGCTTAGAATCCCCAGATGAAAGATACAGGAAGTGAAGAATGGCAACATGCTGTAAAATGCAATTAATTTACAGTAATTGACATATCTGGTGCAATCACTGAACTTTATGAAGCAGTCAATAAGGAGCAAATCATACTTATTTGCAGTCACAAGGCTTAGGCTGCCTCTCTTGTTACAGCAGCTGTGATTCATTTCCTCTATGCAGGGAGCGGAAAAAGGTTTCCTGGAACAGGGAAAGGGTCAGACAATGTCAGAGTGATTTTTTTACATAGACTTAGGTGAGGAGCATCAGAAGTATGCAAAACATTACCTATGAGTCTTCTCTTTGATTGCTTCATCTTTTCTTGCTTTTATTTGGAGAAGGCGTCAACTTATTTAATACAATGAGATAAAACAAACTATCAGAAGGCGGAGGAAGGTTCCTAGATCACGGTCAGCTTGTCTTTCCGTCTTTTGGTAACAGACTGTCCTTACAAATGATATTGTGGGGGTGGACTTGACTCAATTTGAAGTGGGGGATAAAGGAGAAAGGGAGACACTTCTTCCTTTTGTAAATCTGCTGTGATAAAATGGAAGTAGGAAGCGTAACAGTCCTTTCAATTACTTTGCGCAGATAATTGCTTAGTTATATATTTCCTTATCTTTGTAGAACCCAGAGACTTTCTCTGGATCTTAGATGTAAGTGTTGATTCAACTTCTGTTTGGAAGACCTTCCTGTATTTTGCTTTCTGATCATAACGAAGAGTATGTATAACCTATTTTTAATTATGAAATAAATCCAAGATAGCAATAGAGACTAATAGTTTGGTACTCTGAGTTGATCAATTGCTGTTTATTATCTTTATATCAACTATTTTCTATTGTAGCCTAGGGTTTTATGAGCAAAGTTGTGCACATGATAACAACTCTAATATGGTTTATTTAAATCAAGCAAGCCACAATGATAAAAGCACACCCCAGTGCTGGATTAGTCAATCTGTTGTAACTGAACAGTACATCACTATTAAGGTTCATGATGGGTTTTGTGAACTCAGCAGCTTCTCATCTAAATGAGATTTTATGGGATTTATATGTCCTTAATGCTAACTGTTGAAGATTTGTAGATGTTAAAATCAAATTTAAGTGCCAGGCTCAAATGTATTCAGATGTTACAGTGGCATTATTGGCTCTTCCTAACTGTCATCAAAATAGATGAGCACAGTAACAGACACCTCATGTTTCATAGTATGCAAATAGTTAGAAAGCAGAGATTTTTCAAGTTTTCTGTTTTTGAAATGGAGATGAATTAATAACTGAGGTTATCATGAGTACAGAAACACAATAATGTACGGTGATTCATGAAACAAAGTGGGAATAAATACTAACACTAAACATAGAAAGAAGGTACTATGTCATCTCATTTGAAATACACTATTAATGCAGTAGTTAATTGCCGTACTAAATACTGCTCAACTGAAGTATATTTGTCTGATTAAATTAGCATGCAATGGTATATGAGCAATTTTAGAATATACATCACAGGACCTGTTTCTGGTGAGTGGAGTAGCAAGCTCTTAATTCTGTACTATCTGCCTCATGCCAAAACACTGAAGCACCCAGTGTAACAGGTGAAGCAGGCCTCTGAGCAGCCTCTTGGCTAACCTCTGGCTAAAGAATGTACAACACAGCTCCAAAGAAGGATGCTGTGGTGTAGGGGGCTTAGAGGAGCTTGAGGGGGTTGTTTTGAGGGGTGTGATTTGTTCCTTGAATTCTGAAGTGACTGATTTGTATTGTTTTGATCATAAAATTACAATAACAGAAATGTTTGCAAATTGCACCTGAGTGGGGCTCTACAAGCTGTGAGAGCAGCAGACATGCCATGTGATGCTGGCTTTTGGCCCCTAAATAGCCAGTCTGCTCTGACGTGATCAGCTCCTGAGTGGCTGTGCTGGCTGCAAGACCAGAATCATAACACAGGGATGAAAAATTGATGTGTTCTCAATTTTTTAAAAAATACAACTTCAAATGAAATGCACTGAATGAAACATTCATTAGTATATATCAATGGTGAGCCATGCTGCTGCATAATGAGGATTAAATACCACAGAAGAAAGAGCGAAGCCTGTACAGTGAGTATTCCTCAAGGAAATGTTCCCCAAATCAGTCAAGTCAATCAGCTTTTATGTATGACTTGAATACAGCCTAAGCAAGCCACAGAACAGTTTTCTTGGTCAGAAGTAAGCTTCTGGCTTGTGCTGAGGTTAAGCATTTGAAACCTTCTTCCGTAGGTGTCGGCTAGCTGAAACAGAAATGCAAACTACAGCCACTCGCCGCTGTGGGTCATAGCCTTTCCTCTCCCCAATACTATTAAAATGATAACTTGAGGGTTTTTTCACTTAATGAGGTAATTACACTCTCCAAGATTTGACCTTGGAGTTTATTACTCATTTAACAGGAAATGAGAAGCTGAGATATGCCTTTGTTGCTGGACACATCTTGAAAATTTTGAATGTGTGAGCCAATCAAAGCAAACAGATTATGGTGGTGAATTGGAGTGTATAAATTTGCATATTAATAGTGTAGCTGAGAAGAACCTGCACAATGATCATGCAAATCTTCTAACTCTGGTTAATAATGGCTGTCTGCTAACTGCAGTGCAGGGATCCACATGCTGCATATTTGCTGAGAAGTACTAATATAGCATATTTGCAAATAGCAAAAACAAGCAAGCAAATACATACCTAAGAAAACTTTTCTCCATAACTAAATTCTCATTTGCTGAATAGGTCCTGCTATATAATTAGAACTATTATCCCCTTTTAATCACACAAACTTTAAACAAGCAAATTTTTAAAACCACCAACTTTGCTTATGAAATGTAAAATTCTCAATTTATTCTAATTTCTTTAAAAAAGCATGCTTGGAATACAGGGACAAACTCCCTTTGCTGCTCAAAATTGGAGAATTTAAAAAATATAATTCAAATAATATCCCAATAATAGATAAAAAGGAATTAAGGTTTTAATCATAAACTTGAACGACTTGGGGGCACAATTTCCTCATGGATGGCATATGTAGGAACAGTTGCCACAGCTATCTGGTTTGTTCTTTCTGTGGATAATATAGAAGTTTGTATTTTCTGAAACTCCAGGGAAAACAAGGAGCAGGTGGAGAGAGCAGGCAAATTTGGCTTCAGGAAAAGAAAAAATAATCACACCCTTTTTACCACTTCTAGTTGTAGGGTGATGTAAAAGATTCTGATATATTTTTCTGTAACTTCATATAAATTATTTTTGTGCTTAAAAGATCTGTGTTTAATGGAATACATTGCAGTGCACTTCAGTCGAGTGTTTTTCTGTTATTAATACCATGGTGAGTTTTTTTCTGTTTGCTTGCCTAATTTACTTCTGTTAGTATGAACAATAGTATTATACTCTAGTTAAATATGTCATCATAGAGAATTGTAAATTAGGAAATTTAGAACTTGCAATCTTTTAGAAAACACATTTCTTTTTTGCACAATAGTTACATTTTAAATACATACGTACTTTCCTTTGCAGAAGATTCTATTGGTAGGTTTGTGGAGAGGAACAAATGTATTTATATAGTCTAGCATACCTGTTAGCACAATTTGCCCTGTTGTTAATTCAAGTTATTGTCAGCCTCTTGCCCTAGGCCTTCTAGCAGAATATTTCTTTCTTAAACTTATCTGCCTCCCCCACAGTCTGTCGCATGTGTTGTCCACTAATTATTCTCTCTACAGTAAGCTTGGTTTTGTGTTTAGTTCCCTGAAGGCACTGAAGATGTTAGTTTAACAGGCTCCCCTCCACTCCGTCATTTTGTCCTGTTCTACCCCCTGCTAAGGGGGGGAAGTACCAGGAAGTTAGTGCTGAGAGGCTGTGGTGGAGAGAGTCCTCCAGGCAGAACAGAGAAGAGACCTGAGGCCAGGAATACTGTGAGGGACGTTGTCTATTCTTATTTTATATAGGCAGGTCTGTGGTATTCTTTCCTACTAGGGATGTCCGACCTTTTCATCTTCAGGAATGTTCTTCCCATTTCAAAAAGTTGCAGGTCAAGGTCAATACAAGGGTCAGATTATCTGCCTTTTTTTTTTTTTTTTCCCCCCTCTTGATTTTCACCTTTGAGTGTCCCAGGCTCAGTGCCCTTGTCCTGGCAGCATTAGTTTTCTTAGCATTCCAGTACTTCTCTAAGCACTGTTGACATATGAGATTTTGTCTGTTCTCGTATTACATTATAGCAAAACTTAGGTTCTGCAGCAAGGGCTAAGAAGAGGTCCTCACTTCTGGTCTGATGAGGACAGTAGACGGACCTCTGGAAAGCAGAAGGAAGGTTGCTATAGCTCTTTTGTTCCATGTACGTACATGGTGCTGCACTGTTTTCCCCATGGTGGTGTTTGGCTGGCAGTTGCTTGCTTTGAGGCTGTGACCTCTCCTTAAGCCTCTATTTCCTTATCTCTTCCTCTTTTTCTTCCATCAGGAAGGAGATAGAAGATTTTATGTGACAGCTCCAGCCTTTCATCTCATTTAACTAGTGCCAATGAATACTAATTCATTAGAAGGGAAAAACAGGCTAGAGATTTGGGAAATGAAAATTCATTCCTACAACTTTATAGCTTGGAACTTTTGAGGTGTTTTAAAAACAAGACAATATTGCATAGTCATCTTAAGGGACATACTTTTTCATTATACTGGAATATCAAAAAGAAATATATTTAATATTTTAAATCAAATTATGGATTAGGGTCTATTTAAATAAAATTGACGTTAACTGTATACAGTCATCAGAAGATAGAATTCATTTCATAAATGTCTTCTTTTTCAGTAAGCATTCCATCCCCCAAAATTGAGCTTTATTATAAGGAAGTTATAATATAAAACTTAAATTGGAGGAAATAAGTTTCATGCATTAATGCACATAAGAATATACATTTTTCTCTCCTTGGAAAACACTTGCTTAGCCCTGTAGGTAACATTTCCAAACATCAATAACAAACATTTCAAATTTGGTTTGAGCTTTTGAATATTTTTACTCTTCAGTGAAAATCTTGACATCCTGATACAGAAATGAAAACTTTAAATATGGAAACTATTCATCCAGTTCTAAGTTTAGTGAACAAATTTCAAGTGCCAGAATGTCATCAGCTGACATTATTTTAATTTTTAAAAATCTAGTAAGAACTGACACATATTGCACAAGGAAATACAATACAACACATAAGGACGCTAAATAGAAATGGTGCTGGGGCAATAGAATTAGTACTTACATTTAAGAGAGTTTAGTGGAAATAGAACAATGAAACCTATCAGAACAGATGGATGATACCTAGCCCAAATGGTGCTTACCACTTCAGAATCAACTCTTCAAGAAAATTATCAACTACACGTAACAGTTACTTTGATAATGCTTTCATTAATTAAAAACAATAACAATCTAAAAATTCTTTTAATGTCTAATTAAAGGAAAAGATTTAAATTATAGCCTGTGGTAAAAAACCGTTCATTTACAATTGCAGTTTTTAGGTTAGTAATTTATAGGAATATCTGTATCAATCTTCTCTCATAAAAACCCCATGATTTAAAGTTACAGTGATTCTTTACATTCTCCTTTATCTGGAATTTAATATACTGTGAAGGTAACTTGTAAGCAGGTATGGAAGAAAAGTGAAAGATAAAGAATTTCATTAAAGTCAGTTAAATACTGATATTTGTATAAAGATGTAAAAAACAGTGGGATTTTTTTAAAGAGGTTTTAAGGGTTTGTTTTTGGTTTGTTTTTTACTATTTTTTAAAAATGTGAAACAGTTAAGTTCTGCTACTTCCTTTCAAATCACATAAACATTAAATCAATCAATTTAATGCCTGTTCAAAGAGAGTCTTAAAGCAGCACCAACTGCTACTGTCCTGGCAGCTTAGCATATTTTGGTGACAGAATGTCTGCTTATAAATAATAACCAAAGATAAGACCAATGATTTTACAAGATCTTAATATCATATTTTAAAATATTAAATTATTTCTGGATATTTCCTTTTACAATTATATTTCTGTTACAGAATCATTTTATGTCATTAGCAATTCCTCCTAAAATTGTTTTGCTAACATATTAACATTTCAAGTATGTTGACAGAAAGTAGTTAAAAAGCCATTAATCTTAAAAGTTATCTGTATTTAATCTTAAAAAAAAAACAAATCCAACATTAAAGTTACAGAGCAAATCATAACTGTTCAATATATGTGAAAGATAAGGAAAATAAAATCACATCAGAGTAATTGGAAGTATAAAGTTAGGGTATTTTATTGATACATGATGGTGCCTAGGTGATTTTAAAGAGTGCAGAACTGGACTTTAGCCTTCAAAGAACACCTTGGTAAGGAAAACAAAGGAATTTTCCAAAAGATAACCAGAAATAATTCTTAGACAGTAATCTTTCTAGAGCTTTTTTTTTTTTTTAACATTGTCCAGTAATTTTAATAGGACTTGTGGACAAAATATACATGTTTTATAAATTGTGATCCCAGTCACCACTACGTCATCTTTTATTTTCTCGTCAATGTTACAGAGCACGTGTCTAGTTATTCCCAGTAAATGTTTCTCTTTATACAAAAAATACAAACCAGGACAAGATGCTCATGGTTGTGCCTATTTTAATCTGTATTCAGCTTTAGCTTCTAAATTATTCTACTAATCTTGAGTCAGTACCTGAGTAGATAAAACTTATCACAACAGTACAGCCTAGTGATGTACTTGAGCACGGGAGTTCCATTAAGTTGTATAAAACACTGAACAGCAAAAAGAAAATTCAGTTGAAAATTGTTGAGTGCTCTACTGTACCAGCCTCTGCCTTTGCTGAAGAAGATACAGAGAGTATTTAGTCATTCTTGTGGGATTTTAGTCATCCCTGATTCAGTTAAACCATTTTGACAGAAACATAATTAAGCTTCAGTGAGTTAAGTACTGTTTTTCCCTGCACTCTGAGAAAGTTATTTAATATTATGATTATGTTCAGCAATTTGACAGGAAATAAATATTTTAGATATTAAAGTATAATTCTATATATATTCTTAAGACTTAAAAAGATTTTGTCATGACATGACTTTTGATTTTGATCATATACAGGAAAAACAGGAAAAATTGTTCCAAATGAGTGTTCCAAACGGAAATAAAAAGTCAGAGAAATAAACTGCCTACTCTTGTACTTTAACTGGCGTGGGTGTTCAGGTTTGTGTATGAATAATTGTTTTTAATTGTTATGTCTAGTATCTTTTACTCAGGTGTAATTTTCTTTCCTGAAATCTGTATAAAATAGTGTTTGGGAACAGTGAATGATAGTATTTCCTAAGACAACAAATAGAAAAAAAAAAAGAAAAAGAAATGTTTTCTAATTTTCTGAAAATTAAAAAAGCTTTCATCATCAGCTACTGTAGTAATAGAGCAGATGAGGCAATAATTTACAGAAGGATGTATCTTTTATTGTCTAAAATGCTTAGTCTGCTGAAAATGTAACTACATTTTCCTTGAAGGCTAATCAGAATAAGAAGATGAAATTAGTCAAAATTTTCTAGCAGCTGTCTCTATCAAAGATGAAAAATCTGCCATGAGTAATGGCAAATATGCAAGGACCATGATACCTCCTACCCATAGAAGACAAAATAGTACACTGGAGCTTATTTAGTTTCATTTATCACATATCAGAAATTATTCAAGTAGATTGCAGATGATGGAGTAAGCTCAACATGGCAGAGAATGCATGCTCCTGTCCATCCCCCAAAAGCATTGTAACGACTTCAGAGTTTGTCAATGAAAACTCTAGGAAAAATAGCAGAAGCCTGAAAAAACCTGCTATTTGGGTTGCAATCCTTCACATAGAAAATATTGCCTGGTTTACTGATGACATGGAGTTTTTATTTTCATCAGATAAGTGGATTTTGGATCCAAGTGGTTTTTTTTTTTTCTGGATCAAACGAATGGCATCATCAGTTTTAATACAAATAGAAGGAAGGAGTTAAAGAATGATTTAAAGAACAGTGTGCTAGCTGGGGATTTAATATTTGCAATGCGTGTTGTGATTTTCAGATCCTTAACTGCTCTAGAGGCTCAGGAGACACTGATGGCCAAAGCCACTGTTGGTTTTTGAGCGTTTGGACATTTGTGACTATGATTTCCAGAAAATCAACCATTTAAGTATGCCTTTGTATCATTTGTACTGAGAAGCTGTATTTGGAAAAATACTCAAAGATAATATGCAAAGTAGCAAAACAAGATTTCTTGAGTATTTTAATGAATCTGGTGGAATTAATTGGCCCTTAGGATTAAATCTGTTAACATTGACCTCTCACTGAGTAAGTCTGCAGTTCAAAAGATTCAGATTCTCAGATATAAAACCTCGGCTGCCTACCTATTGTATGAAAATAGTCTCAAGATCTGCTTTTGAATGTATTTTAAAGATTTTTTTTTTTTTTGTAATTTAAAAATCAGTTTTTCTAAGAAAAATTGTCCAAGAATATTAAATGTGGAACATTTCTTAAAATCTAAATTTAACTTTATTTTCTTACATCCTTTCTGCTGAACTGTACAGCATTTTGGGAACCATTTCGGCATTTTTAGAGATGGGCATAAAAGTATTATTATAGTTCAGAAATTAGTTGAGAAACACTACTATTATCATCACAATTATTAAATTGCAACCTTTCTTTTAAGACATCACGAGTTTAAAAACAGGCAATGGACATATCTCAGAGAAAATGCCCATTTCTGATGTTGACTCATTTGCAAGAACAGTTTTTGTTAACTTTCCCATGAATGACAAACCTAGATAGTGATAAATGCTCTTTGAAGCATTAATTTTCCTAGATCATGTTAGGTGCTGGACAGGATTCCATGCTAGCTGCCGAATATAGATTTTCTTTAGGCAAAAGAGAAAAAGAAGGGGAAAAAAAGAGAAGGAAAACTAATGAATGGAAAGGCAAGAACATAAGGAACAGCAGCATCAGCTGTCGTGTCTCCCCTCTCAGCCAGCCCTGGGGAAGGTGGCCACGGGACATGTTGTGGCAATTCTCACTCAAATTGTGTTAGGATACTGGCCAGGATTGGGCTATTGAAATATCCATAGTGTCTTCATAACCCGGAAGCCAAAGAAACAGTAGAAGTAGCTGAAAGGCTGTCATACACTTGTTTCAGTGTATTCTCATCCATTTCATGTCATAATTCTTTATTGAAATTCCTTTTTTTAAGGGGCAAAAGCAGTATAATAAGGAGAATATTACATTCTCTCATTACTTTCTCCATCTAAGCCTGATTTCCAGTATTCTGATTTTAGTCTATTAGCTTCTAGCACGCTCATTAGCTGGTCTAAGGCAGGTACAGTCGAGACGCTTTTTTCCTGTTGTTTTAGTCTTAACTTTTGCTGACTTTACTAAGAATTTTATTTAACCAGAGTATTACTGCCCATGGCAATGCAGACAATAGTATGCAAGATGTTTACTGCCGTTTTATGTGTAGCTGCTGAGAACATGACCTTTCTTTTTCAATACTGCTAATCTTATTTCTTGGGACATTTCTGTTCTTTAACTGCTCAGTAGGGCAAATGTGCTCTGTTCATCATGATAAAGAGATATTATCTTTTGCTATTCCTGGCTATCTCTGTAATACAATAAAGTAAAAATAAAGAGGCAGCAGACAATTGAAGACATCTGTTATCCTGTAATGATTGACATCTTGACTTATAGTCTATCGTTCTGGAATGATAAATTTCTCATTTACCAGTGCACACTTCCACTAAACCAAAGTCCTCAATTCCATCAAATTTATTTTTTATACAGGGCATATTTCAAAAGCAAATATATTATGGGTTTTGTGCGTATTTATGATACATTCATATTTCTCCGTACATTTTGTAAAGCTCCTACATAAATTGGAACTTCATATGTCTTTGTGCTTCTGCAATATGCTTTTTAAGGTTTTTAAGTGAGCAGTAGAGATTGAGATCTGGAAAAAAAAGAGCTAACGTAGAAAACAAAATCAAAATACAATATTTTTAGAAGTTTTCAGACTTTAAAAAATAATTTTAGAATATTTTCTCCATATTTTTTACATGTTGTTTTTGAAAGTTTTAGTACTTGCTCCCTATCATTCTCCCACTGTTCTTCCTGAAAGTCCACGCCAAGCGAAGTATTCACAGGCTAACAGGATGCAAATAAGCAGAGGGAGAAGAGTATCAGATTGATTTTCCAACCACTTTTTTTTTTTTTAATGTATGTATTTTTATCAGTCTTTTCCAACAATTTCTGACAGGTATGTACAAGAAGCGAGTGTGTCCATTCCACCCACCTCTAATTCACAATAATATCCCATTATGATACGATCAAGCCTCTAAATAAGATAAACACTTCCAAGACAGTAACGGCATTTTTATTCTTTTATCCCCACCCAAAGATGGGGTTATAGGCTATATTATTTGTCATATATAGGTTTCCAAAGAAATAATTTAGTAAAAAAAAAAAACGTATTACAAACAATTGAAATTTTGTTCATAGATATTCCATGTATTTTATCATCTGCTCCTTTATTTCAGAAGAACTATCTTTTTAAAGTGCTGTTATGTTTTTCTTGACTACTTTATAGATATATCTGAGCTATCAAAATGGTTTTTTTTATCCTGGATACCATGTTATTTCAAATATTTACTCTTTCATCAATGCAATGCCAATAATTGCTAGGCTTTAAAAGTAGCTGAGGGCTCTGTTTTTAGATAAAGCATCCAATTTCTAGTACTGTATAGGTATTGTTGGAAAAAATCAGGTCAACTATGTGAGCATTTACATACACAATTAGGTACACATTGTTAGGCATTTATTTGGAAAATGTTTTTTTCTCCCAATGGAACTTGTATTTTGTCAGGAGGAGTGCTGGGCAACTCTGGTTGCAATAAACCCCTTTTTTGATAGCTGCTGCTCTCTGTAGGTGCCTCTATGAGGTAAAACTCCTACTTCTTACAGCATTGACATTAAAGATTTCCTTCTTTTAATTTGAGGATGAGAGACCCCATAAGATGTGGGGAGGAGTTTTGCCCAAAACAGAGGCAGAAAGGTAGTGTTACAATATAAATGGTCTGGAGAAGAGTATGTGTGTAAGGAGTGGATTTAGGATTACAACGATGAGAGTGAGAGATATGTAGAACTGGGCAAAAAAGTGTAATCAGTGATGTTAAGGAAAACAGGCAATCTGTGAGGGCTGTTTTTAGTGGACTTCATCAAGGTCTGAATCAGACTCCCCCGAAGAGTTACCCTGAAAAAGGTGAAAAGAAAAGCTGTGATTATCGTTCCCACTTTATGTTAAAGATAAGGTTGGTAGACATATCTTTCACTCTGTTTGTATTAGCTCATTTCCCTGTATTAGTCACTTAAAACAGAAACACACAGTCACATACAGCAGGAAATTTTTGCAAATGTGTTGCTGCTTGTTAAACTTGAGAACTGTTTTTCCCTTAGATCCGTAATGACTTTCCCAAGAGCTAAAGTACAAATCCAAATTGGATGCACTCTGTATACTCATCAAGAAATTTTGGCAAGAGGCCACCTGGGACTTGTCCATAGTTACTGGAGTTTCTGCATTTCATATTCCACATTAATGCTTTCTGGGTATCTCTCCTCTTTGGAAGCCTACGCTGTGTGAGAAAACGCATGATTTTGACAGAAATGCATTTTGGTTTCATTCTCAAAGAATAATTTGCAGACTTTCCCTGTCCCTTGTGTGGCATCTCATAATATCATGGTGATTTTCGTTGAATGCTTTTCCTGGAAATGTAGCAAAAAGGGGTCTAATTAAGAAAAAAGTGTCAAGGAGAAAATACCAACATATACTTAAAATTCTTGGGTTTATCCATGATAATCTAACTGGTTTTTAAGATTAAATGTTTTTTATTTCATAACTTGAGTACAATCCAATAACAATGTAGTTGTAGAATGGTTTGCTAGAAAGACTTCATATTTAAGAACTACTGCTTTTAATTAATTTTATACATTTTACTTATTTTTTTGAGCTCATAATATTATACTTCATATTATACTGTGTTTAAATAGAACCTGATATCTGACTGCTGTAGACTGTAAAGAGATTTAACTTGAATTGAATTCATTCTTTGGAATGTGCTATGAAGCCAAGCTTAGGCCTATAAAACAATGAACTATTGAGTACAATATTCAGAGGAGATTCTCTATATGGTTAATAGCTGTTGGTATTTGTTGTAGACTGGTTTTCAGGGAAAGAATATCGAATGTGTTATTAATTTATATAAGCAAAATGATCAAAAGAGAAACAACCAGTTTACAGGGAATCACGCCAGATGTTTCAGATTTTAAATGGGTAAGCACTTTATTCAAAACTGATAAAATAGAGAAACAACAAGAATGTCACAAATCAAACCAGCTGCATTTCTGGTAAGCCAAATACGCTGTATCTGAAAGGTATGAGGTGCTGCTTATTCTGAAATGGCTATGGAGCAGCAGCAATTGGTGTCCAAAGCAAACAAAAGGGTGATGCTCTGCTCTGCTAAGCAGTTCAGGAAAAGCATCTGTCCAAAAGAATCCTGATGTGCTAAAATCAGTTTCAGGTGAAGAACATGTTTCTATCCCAACATACCATACATCTGATGGGCAAAATCTGTCTGCTAAATAAATTACCAGTGTCATCCGTAACATCTCTAGTCTTCCTTCAGAACATTTGGTTTATCAATTGTTCTTTTTGTTCAATTGGGTTGCTATGTTATTATGGTAAGACAAAACAACTCATTTAGAAAATGTAATGATGAATACTGCTGAGATTTGAGGTGTTGATAGTTTTGTTCCCAAATCTTATGGTGCTTTAACATGTCTAATGACAAAATTTCTGTTGATTTCAGAATGAACAAGATGAGCGAGACTTTGCTATGGTGCAATTCCAAGCTCTGTAGAGAGAAACAAAGAAAAGGAGGAGAAGGTAAGAGAAGAACCAGATATTCTAGCTCCACATCCCCAGGAGATTTTATGTTTTTCTGCCTCAGGCTCACAGAAACACAGAGAAGATAAATGCACTTTTTTCATCTGATGGATTAAATATATTGTAGTCATTCTGAACAGCCATTTAAAAAAATTTTGGATTTCAATTAAAGAGTCAGTGTGCATGCCTGTGCCTCTGTGTGTGTATGCTTGAGTTAGGATTAAAAAAAAAACCACAACAAAATACCTCTCTCTTCTAATTCTTATTAAATGACATTTCTTCAGGGCATATATCTTAAGAAAAGGATTACTTCTATATCTTGGAGTAAAAATGTAAATCTTTAAAAATGGCATTTGGGTCTTCTCCAAGTATCTACTTGTCTTTCCAAAATTTTATTCTTGCATCCTCTACAGAAATACATTTCTTTTCTTGGTCTGGGTTTGTTGGTTTTTGTGTTGTGGGTTTTTGGGGTTTTTTTCTGGTTTTGTGGTTTGTTTTTTTGTGTCTTTTTTTTTCTTTTTGAGATATTTCCTTCTCTGGGCTTTGATTACACACATTGCAAATAAAGAAATTTCTGCTGACATTATCTAGGTTAGAAAAGTGTGAATTTTCTCAAAACATATTGCACTCTCCCTTATGTCTAACATGCTCCATATGTTGATGTTCTCAAATAGGGCTGACTGGTGAAAAATCCCACTTCCTTTTCCGGAAGAAGTCTATTTTTGGATAAAAAGTAATTCTTCCAATAATTCCTTCTCTTTGCCAATGACAAACGAATAGAAGACTGATCTAGGACATATGAAGCCATGGTTCATTTGTTTGGTCAGCAGATTCAGCTTCTTCTTGAAGCTATTTGCTTTAAGTGTTTACTGGGGCAAGGCACCTGATGTTGCAGATGGATTTAGCAGCTGAAGAAGTCTAACACTTCATTGCATCTGAAGAGGCACAAGCTTTGCTCTTGCTCATACACTTCCCCCTGATCTGGTACTGGTGGTTGCCTGAGCCCATTCGTGCAACGTTCAGGTTGCTAACCAGAAGCAAATTGGTTTTGCTTTATTTGCCTGTCTGCTGATTCAGTGAAATAAACTGGGTCGCTAATAGGGTGGGTGAGTCTGGGAGATAACGGAAAGAAAACAGAAACACCTGTAGGGTGAGTTAGATTTACTCAGTTATTTCAGAAAGCCATGCTTGCCTGTGAACGCTGGGGTTAGTGTGTGTTTGTGTTCCCCTGCAGGTGAGATAGGCACATTCAAACTCCATCCGTGCCTGTTTAAGACCAAATACTTTGACCTGACTTACCCTCTATCACAAGGCTGCTGGTTGCTCTGTGGTAAGTGTATTCTTCCTCATTTTCATTTAGAAAATACATGGTCATTTTTTCTCCTGTGAGAATGCTTCCAGAAAAAAAAGAAAAAAAAAAAAATCTGGAACTTGTATTTTCCAAGGGAGGTGGGGGAAAGTTGCAGTTGGAAAATTCTCACATTTCCTGTTGGTTATATCCCTATTTATTTTTTGGCCAAATCACTATGGAAAAAGGAATAGCTACCTAGGAAGTTATTTTCATAGCCTGTGCATGTTGCATGCTTATATAACATACCTTGCAAAAGGGGAAGAGGTGGATACATTTGCTTAGACATTGAGCAATGTTTGTCATTGATGGGATTCACTATAAATACCACATTAAATATAAGAAACACTTCTGTATTCAGTGACTTATCACTTGCCTATTAGAAAATTCTGGTTTATAAACATGCACATTCTCTAATGAGTCGTATTCTAAGTGGAAAGCTCTATTGATGGGAACACTATAAAACAGGGTGGCTTTTCTTGCAAAAGTCACCATACCCGTGATAAACACTGCAGTTCTGCTTTTTAAAAACAGCATTTGAGAAATAGCACAAATCCTTATGTTAGTGTGTATACACCATGGTGATACAATGTTATTGTTTTTAATACGTCTGTTGATTAAACTGTGCTCTGGTAATTTACCTGAAGGCTTTGCATGTCTAGTATAATGATAGTCTCAGGTTATGAGACAGGATGTTGGGCTCTGGAAGTAAAGAGATTGGACAGTCATCTTATTTTTGATTGTCAAAAGGACTGTAATTAACACTAGGTAAATATTGTTTGTACAATGTAAGTAATGGCATCTCGTGCTTTAGTACGTAATAAGTAATTGCATCTGACAAATAGAAAAAGTACACTTCTGGAGCTCATACACCTATAACCTGCAGTAAACATTCATCATGCAGAACACTTACAGTTTTCCTGTACTGGTAACAGAGATTTGTAACACTTTTTATTCTTTCCCTAAAAAAAAAAAATCTTGGGAATTACAGTTGGCTTTGTTTTTATTGCAGTATGAACTAAAAAAGATTTTTTTTCCTCTGGAGACTGTGAGCAGTTACATATCATTGGGAGGGAATTGTTTTCACAAACTAGTCTCTTAGTTATGATATATAATACACCATTTTACCTAAATCCAGGAGTTGCTAACACTTCTATGGCAACAACTAAGAATCATCTGTCAGTAGTTTATAACCACATCTGTGAATCACTGGACCACAGCTATAGCTTGCAATATCACTTTTCAGTGATTAACAGGTCTTATAGCCATTTTTTTCATTGCATCTTACAAAATCTGTGGGTTGCTGTAGAAATTATTGCACATTGAGACAGTACATATATTTGTGCCCTCCAGAAAGTATGAAGAATATCAGCTACTAGACATTTACTTTACTTCAGCATGCACTTCTTCATCAAGCGTTCCATGTCAAGGGATCCTATTACATTAAGTTTGATAAATTAACAGCATTAAAGATTGCACTGGCTGTGTAACAGGCCTTTTTGACAGTGAAAGATTTTAGAATATCTACTTCATGCAGAAAAAATGAATACAGGCCCATTTTATGTGGCAAATGACAAACTATAATGATTAATAGACTTATTTAAATGAATAATTGTCCTGTGTACTATACCAGCTAATGTTGTACAATAGCTGTATATGCAGCAGCTGGCAAACCCCTTCTACGGAGACGTAAAAGATGAGAATTGGTAAAGATAACAAATAACAGCTGAGCCAGGCCAAGCTAAGAGCAGGCTTACACTGCGTTTCCAGTGACCTCAGTGGAATTCAGAGAACATGCTTCATACACCCTCCCTCTAACTTTATTTCCAAGTCTTCCATGAATCACTCTGCTGTAGAATATCATGTTTTAAAGATCTAAATTAATTCCAGTGAAACAAATGTATAGCCAAATTTCTTTGTTCTCTGTGAGATCTTAAGTGATCTGATTCTATTTTTGTGTAATAAAGAAGGGATTTATGTGGCTAGAATAGTTGTAGCAGAGTTGGTGTTTGTGATACACGCTTTCATTTCTATTTTACTTTTCATTTCTCCAGCGCTGTGACAGGAGTTGCTCACTTAATGTGTAGGCAACTGTGGCAGGGCAGGTGTGCTCATCAGCTAGCAGTGACCGAGCAAATCGGTCTCTGTTTAACCAGGTTTGATCAGATATCACTCTAGCATTTCCACATGCAGCCAGTTGTTTGTGAGCCTTCACTTCTGTGTTGTAGGTCTCTACATCCTCAGTTACAATGTGTGTTCTACTTAATACGTTTTATAGCAGGACTGTGCATCTTCTACAAGTTTCTTTAGTATTTTTGTTGGCTCCTCGTTAATTTTGTTGTTTTCCTTTCACAAATTTAACCTGACAGAAAGCTGATGAATCCTGGGTTGCTGCTAATGTCCTCACTTGGCAATAGCACAAGCATTTTAATTATTGATAAATACTTGTGGAGGAAGAATCCAGAAATATATTGCTTTTTTATCTCTGTAGTTAGAAGGATAAAAATCATCTTGGAATGAAAGAGTTGCTATAGTTGTTGATTTCCACTGTTGTAAAAACATTATACATGCACACTACAGTACCGGTTTCAGAATAATTAATGAGAAAATACTAATTTGGACAAATTCTTCAAGTGGACTCCTATGGGAACACAGAGAAAAAAACCATTTCCATTATATTAATATCGTGCCAGCATAAGCAGGAATATTTTATAACTTATTTTCCTGTCACTGTAATTGCTCATAATGAATGGCAGTGGCTTGAGGGGGAAGCTAAATGGTTGAATTGCCATTTTAAGATGACTTTAAAGGTAGCTCTGGTCTTCTACTTGATATTGTGCCAATAAATCTTACAGGGCTCAGGCCTCTTGTGATTGACCAAGTTGTTTAGAAGTACCATTTCTACTTGAGTGTCCACCTAGACTATGATCCAGCAAGTTCCCAGCCACTATAATCATTGCATTCTTTTAGCTAGTCTATGGCCAAAGCACCAAAATCCCTCACCCTTTGACCTGACCCTTGCAGGTGTGACCCTTTTCAGGGAGGAGGTGCTCCTCTAGCACTATGCAGCTCTTCTGGGAAATACAGCCAGGGCACTGAGAAAGCACTGAGTAATGAGGGTCTGCAAAGAGCTTGTTCAGGATTTGTGGCAGAGCCCCCTTGGGCTGTTTTCCTTGTTACTAGTGAGAATCTAGATTGTGTAATAGGGTGTTTATCTTTTGCATTGTTTACTGTCTTACTGGGTTCTTCTGTAAGAAGTTTTAAATATGTGGAAAAAAAATCATTTAGCACCTTGACAAATGTTAGCTTTTTAGCTCTATAACCTCTAAGAGAGCTCAGACTAGCTCAGCAGACTGCGATGCCTCATTTTTGTGAGGCTGTCTCTTGTTTAGGTTGAAGTGACCATGTTTTAGTGGCTGTGCTTTAGAAAATCTTATAAAACTACATCCATAACCCAGTGAGGTTGTTGGAACTGTTAGCTTAATGTCCACCTTCTCCATTTGAAATGGTAGGGGAAGATTTAAAACTTTTGGGTTTTTATATCTTTTTAATACACTTTTTGGATATCTTTTCAATACACTTTTTTTCAACACTTCTCTTTGCCTTTTGAAATGATATTTGAGGACAAGCTGCTAAGGATAATTTTTTCCTATTTGGAGGACTCATTTAGACTTTTTTCTTTCACTTACTAATTTGCCAGCAAAGGTCCACACTTTCAAAGCAAAACTTTAGTGATTTGAGGTATTGTCTTTATTGAATCTATAATTGCGTATGAAAAGCTGAAGTCAAATATTATACAGCCTTTCTCAGCCTCATGCATTAATCCAAATTCAGCTTGTGAAACATCAGTATCCCCCAATGTGGGACCAATATGTTAAGAGAAGAATAATACCTCCTGAGGTATTTTCTTATCAGTATTGGAGGGTGTGGTGGGTGTCAGCCTTGGCTAACAGTCAGACAGTCAGCCACCTCACCCCTTGGGATGAGGGTAGAAGACAGGGTGAGAAAGCCCATGGGTCAAGATGCTTGCTATCTTTTGTTGGGCAAAACAGACTCAACTTGGGGAAAAACAATGTATTATGATTTAAAATAGATTTGCATAGTGAAAATGAAAAATAGAGGTATTAAAACTCCATTCCTCCCTGCACTTCCCTTCACTTCTTCATTCTAGTCTCCTCTAACCCCACCCTGAGATTAGTTTATTTAGTCACAAATTAGTCTCTTAATCTTATAAAACAGTGTGTATTCTTTTTTTTTTTTTTCTGAGTACAAAATAACTATTTTTACCAAAGAGAATTCCATGGAATTTAGTAGCACATGAAGTTTATCATAGAGTAATGTCATTAGACAAAGTTTCTAGCCCTCCCTCAATCACTGCAAATTTGCTACTATTTCTCTTTGTATATTGCATGCTAATGGATTGTTTTAATAATTAATTGCTTTGTACATAATTTGAGTGAGAGAGAGAGAATGAGTTTATAACTTTATCATGCTCTCCTTGTAATCCATGCCAAAGTTCGTATTTTTACTATTACAGAACAGAAACAGGTAGTAGAGGCTGAGCCTCTGGACTGTGTAAAAGGAACCAGTAGATGTTCTGAAATGTTAGTGAGTTAATAACAGACATACAAACCCCATGTTTTCTTAAGGCTTAATTAAAAATCCATTGAAATTGATGTAGCGATTTCCGGGTTTAGGTTAAGGTCACAATCATACAATTGTGATAAGCAACCCCCAGATAAGTCCATTTTTTTCTTGGCTTCACTTGTAAAACTATCATTAGTACATTTATTATCTCTAAAAATACTTTCAAATGCAACTTCCTGAGAAAGGCCATAAAACCTAATGCAAAGAGAAAAAGAACAACCGTAAATGGCCAGTAAGCCTGTGATGCCCTTACAGAATATCTTTCCTATCATTCAAAAGCACCTTTTCATTCTTTGGGGCCTTTTGGCAACAACAACAAAGGCAACTAGAAAATAATCTTCAGATAACATGTCCCTGAGGCAATACAGAGTGCAGTCTGCAGAAAGAAATGAAATAGCTTTCATGAAATGTTTTGTTTCAAAAACGTACTTATAACTCATAATTGTGTGGACAAGCACACATAGCATGCTACAAATAACACAGGCTCTTTCATTCGTCTCGATGTTATTGCTCTTTCACGTTTTCAAGGATTGATGAGAGAGTGATTATCCTAGCTTGTCCAAGCTTTTTCTGTAGACCTGTGAATATGCTGAAAACAGACACTTTTAAAGACAAAGCTGAACATCCTGTTTCTTTTCTGCAGTCTAGAGTTCTCACATTTTATTTTTCTCTGGTTTTGTTAATTCATTTTAGCAAATTTTAGTGCGGGGCAGGGAAGTCCGTCTTTTTCATATACATACAAAGTGCACCCTCTCTGTGCTCATGCTGGTTTTTTGTCCCTTCTGAAAAAAAACTGCTTACTGCAGGATTTCCCATTTCTGATTCAGTGAATGGAAAATTGTGTGGAAATGTATGTTGTGGGGTCACAAGAGGCAGAATACAAAGGGTAGTCTAATAAAGAGTTACATGAGAGTATATACCTTCTGAGGGCTTCTCTTTCTCAGTGTTACTTGCTCTGTTTGCCTTACATCACACCGGGGAAACAGAAAGCCTCATTTTATATTAGATTGTGTTTTGCACTTATGTGGAGTATGTGCTGTTTGAGCAGACACATTGTAGCAAGATAATAGCAATTTTCAGTGCTTGCAAGGGACATGGAATTTTTTTTTCTTACAGTCTTCCCATTTCATTTAAAGTATAATTCTCTTTCCTGAGGTACATCTAGAATGGGACAAAGGGGTTTTATATTTACTCTTTCACAGAGAAAAGTTTGCGGAGTTCTAACGTGCTATGAGTTTTAGTGTAAAATGCAACTTTTCTGAAATGTGGGCTCTCAGAATAAAGAAAGTTCTTTGTGATCTGGTGAAATTCTTTGGTTAAATTACATCAGTGATGACACCACTACTTCCCTGGTCCCTTCAGCTTGTTTGCACAGTGATTTGAACTTAGTTCATGATTCTAACTTGATTTAAGATAATTAATTTTTTAAAAATAAAAGTACCACTCTTAGGAAACTTGACAGATACAAACAGTTCTGTGGCATAAAAGCGTAAGCTTATTTTTTTATATCAGTTTTCAGCCTTAGAAATATCCTTCAATGTTAGGTGATAATCTATTATGGGTTTCCTTATCTCTTGTGAACATGTAGTAGCTATATATCATTTTTATATGGAGATGGAGTTGGTGAAAAGATATCAATTTACATTTGGTCAGGCCTGGAGAAGAAAAAAAGTCACTTGACTTCTCATACTGTATAGTTTTCCTGTTATTTTCATGATCACAGACTCATACGAGACAGATGAATGGCCAATTCTCTGGCTTTTTTTTCCAAGGAGTGACACACAATGTGATATGAATCAGAGTAGAAAAATAATACAAAGTCATGCAAGAAAGCAATAAAATAACATTTAACAGAATGTCCGTAAAAGATACGTATTTATAGGCATCAGTGGTAACAGCGTGACTAAAACTGTAAAGGTCTTTGTTTTGTGACATAGTTTTCTTTTTATTAAACTAGAAGGTAAATCTTGTAATTAATGGGAATAAAATGCAGGAGGGAGTTGGTAGTTCAGTCTATAAATTGAAACTTTTCAAGGTTGTGTCCAGGTATTCAAATCAATGTTTACAACAGATACAGCATGCAGCCTAGCAAAAATCAATAACATTAATAGATCATGTTATTCGAAGTTATGTGAATGCCAATTAAGCAAATAAATGAACACAAGGAGATGTTGTCACTGAGAGATCTGGAAAGGAAATAAAATAACTGAGATGGGAGAATGTAGGTTATAGGGGGGGAAAGCAAGAATTTGGTCTCTTAGACAATGTCATACTAATTAATAACCAAGGCACATTTGGATAAAGAAAACAGAGGAGAGGACTACAAATCTGCAGCCAAATCCAAACTGCTCTAAAATAAGTCTTCAGAAGTTAATTTATGCAGGTGATTTATACTTGGGTTTTCAAATGACATGAAGTAGTCATTATTTACAAGATGACTATGACCTAGATTGTCAGTCTGGAGAATGATAAGCAAAAAAAATATTAATCTAGGAGGAAGGACGTTTCCCTCAGGCAAAAACACATATCATGGTAAAGCACAAGAGGTACAGTTTAAAATGGGATCCTGTGATGTTTCTGAGGGAAGTGGCAAAGGAGGAATGCTTGAATCTTGAATACCTCTGCTTTTGCTCCCTGCTAGATTTCACTTTGGTGCTAGAGATAACATCTCTTACGACTGCAGCTTAGCCGCAGATATTCTAGGTTCTGTGTCACCTCTGAACACTTGTCAGATGGAGTATGCCTGTGCCTGGCTATATTCGTATTTCTTTTTCACATTCTCTCTATTTCTAATCATAACCCTTTCCTTAGTTTTTGTGGTTCTGCCTTCTGAATGCAGTTCCACAGATTTGTAGTGTAAAATCAGTCCTGTGTTGCTGAGAACTTGGTGTTTTCCTTACCCTTTTTTCTTTTTTTTTTTTCTTTCTGACTGCTTCAGCTGGTATCTCTCTTCCCCGTCTATTTAGCAGAGACTTCACTCCTTGGGTGTTTGGTTCAGTAGGTACTTAGCTTCAGCAGTCCAAGCAAATGTAATTCTGATCAGTTACATTTTTCCCTTTTCTGTCAAGGTAAGTTTTTACTCACCTTTAAGTGGTGACCGGTGGGTTAGGAGAGGTTATGCAGGAAAAGTTCAATGAGGTCTTACAATTTAAAACTGAAGAAGTCTTTCTTCAGCACCAGCAAATTTACCACGTTCAACAACTCTCCCTCATTGAGCAAAATGTTGTCATTCAAATGCAAAACATAAAGTAAAATCAAGAATTATTCAGTACCTGAACATCTTACAGAACAGTATTTGGGAAACGTTACTTTGCAATCCAGTCACTTGTTAATTTTCTCTCTGAGGTATTTTGCTACTCATTACATGTAGTATTTTTAGTTTCTCTCTGGACCTACTCACAGTCTCAAGTATAGTTTGTGTAATGTAGATACAGGTTCTCAAGGAATACTTTGGTTTTGATACTGCAACAAAAGTAATAGCTCTTTCACTCTTTTCAACTTGTGTGAATTTTATTCAAATGTCGTAAAAAGGCTATGGAAAATACTTGATTTTGAGACCATATCAAACAAACCTCTTACAGTGTCACTATTCTCTCTATAATAGCTTATCTTTATATGGTTAAAAAACAAACAAACAAACATGTCTTTCATATATTTCTTTCTACCTTATCTTCTTTCAACTCTTTGGTCTCAGAGTTCCTGGCAGAATATCTAGGAGAAGATTTTAATTTCTGAGCTACATCTCAAGTAATTGAAAGTATTATACACGTATGTTGTATAGGAAGTCTGTCTCATAGCAAGGCTGGAGAGACCTATAAAGTTACATCTAAGTGATCCAAAAGTAGCGTTCAAATGCTATTTTAGCTCTCCAGGAAGATGAAAGAGCTTTTTACTTTCTTGCTACTATTATAATTTCAGAGTGACAAGTGATAAAAGCAGCATTGGACTGAGTGCCTCCCTCAGTTTTTAACAGTATATCTGAACCATATGTAATACTTTCCTTCTTGATAGGAGCACAGAAGTTGTTCATTCTAAAAAAAAATATGGAATTTTGGAGGCTATGGTTGTGTATGCAACTTGATGTGCACAAAGGATACAGCAATTAGCTGTACAGACATCAATAACATACATAGATCCCTTTATTCCCAGCTATTTGAATGCCAGTTTCAACAGATAAAGATAATGATAAACTGTCAGTTGAAGTGTTTAGAAGGCAGGTAGTGTGACAGAGATGACAAGGAAGGAAGGAAATGAGCTAAAGCATGAGGGAGAGAAAAAAAAAAGATATAAAAACCCCTCTGAGTATACTGACACCAGCTGACTTTGAAACACATTTTTAAGATAATAGTTGCACAATGAATATATGGAACAAAGCCTGCACAAGTTATGAAAGCATTAATGTACTTATTCCTTGAAAGTACCTGAAATCAACTTTTTGCCCCATTTTTAAAGGCTTAGCAGCCTCTTTGTTTTTCCTCTAAAGTATTGTATACCATCTGCTATTGTTTTTCCTTTTGTTTATAAGACATACTGATAAAGCAGACCTTATGAAAAGTTTTAGTCTTAACTAAGAACTTTAAAATAAAAGTGAAAATTGTGGCTTACATTCTGTGAAACAAGCCAGGTTTTCTCAGACAGCTGGTAGGATAAACAAGCTACAGTGGTTTAGTGTTATTTTAAAGTATGTTTTAGCTTCCAGCAGTGGAATTTAATAACGAATCTGAAAGTTCCTTCTTTTGATACACAGAGTGTTTCTACCATGTCACTGTATAAGTTTTTTTTGGCTTCTTGCAAATCATTCCAAAGATATCCACAAATGTAAGAGAAAAAGTTGGGCTTGTCAGTATCCACAGTTTTCACTGTTTTTGCAAAAAAAATGCGTCTACTAGTTATGACCTTCAAAACAGGCATAATGTGGAGCTAAGTGTAACTTTAAAAAAAAAAAAAAATAATGCTTACATTGAGCTTTCTTTAAAACCTATGCAATTTAATTCTCTTATAATCTCTGCTGATGCTCTCAAGGTATTTGTCCTAGTCTGTACCTGAGAATAATAAAGATAATGCAGTGATGACATGGGCCAGGTCTTAAAGAGGTCTGGATATGGAACAGTGATAGAACCTGAGATACACGCACCCTTAGTACAGGCATCTGGCGCCCACTGCAGTATCTTGTGCTCCGTACTAGACACTTAGATTCCTTAGAGGATGCATGTGTGACTATAGACGCAGAACAGCCATCCCTGTAAATGGGGATTTCCTCTAATGGCAGGCCAGAAATCACAGAACTGCCTAGAGCAAGACGATTGATAGAAAACAGACTGCGGGGATGTGTCTTAAGACTTGTCATACTCAAGTCTGCATGTTGCAGAGCAATTCAGCCATCCTGAAAGGATGTTAGAATTTGTTGTGCAAGCGAAACTAGGACACATCTATTTTACATTCTGGAGCAGCATAATTTTCCTTGCTCCTCATTTACAGTTGTCCACAGAAGAAAAATTCCAATTTTTTATCAGCTTTGTCATCTCTTTAATCTGTTTCACCCAGGGAACAGCATATTCATCTATTTCAGACTGTATTTAAGCACATTGTTATGGGGGTGTTACTCTGTTGCTTTCTTCTTGTAATTGTTTCGTAGTTGGTTGGAAGCATGACACTGTAGGGACTGCCAAATGAGGATTTTCACAAATACTGTATTATAGGATTTAAGGAGGACAAAAAGAAAAATAAAACCTCACAGATACTTCTATTTCTTTGATATAGGAATGAGAATTTAAGAGGAAGTGTAATCCATTCCCTATAGGTAAAATTTAGCAGTTCTATAGCAATATTTTGATTAAAACTCAGTTAAATCTGGAATTTTGCTGAATAATTTGATATAACGTTATAAAAATCATATAACCCTCCCAGTGAATATAATGATTTATTTGTTAGTGCCAGATATAATTACTCATCCAATTTCCATCCACCTCATTTATGTTCAAGAATGGAACCGCAATTATTTCTTTTTATAGAAGGTTTTTAACACGCTATTAAAACACATTCAAATGGGAAACTTTTTCACTGTTCATATAGAAATGGATGACATGAGGGGAGGAGGGGAATACTGGCAAATTTCAAAAGATTTTGAAGTGCAGGTCAAATAGACACTTAGCGTATGATGTCTATATTTAACAGTACTTAGCGTTGGGCAAATATTGGGTGTTTCAATAGTTAGGCTTATCTGTGAAGCTCTCTGCTTTTAATGGGAAATTGGATAATTCAAGTGTCTGCAATACTAGCTCAGTAAACTTCTGAAAAATGTCCTTTGATGGCAATGGAAAGCTGATAAGCATTTTAGGGAAAAAAAAAAAGTGATATTCCCCTCTTGTCTCCTGCCAGTAAAGGCTATTTACAAACATCCCGATCCCCAATACTGAAAGCTCTTGTTAAATTTCAGATACATTCCCTGCTGGACAAAGTAAGTTTTATAATTAGTTAACCTCCTTGAAACCTGTGTATCAGTTTATCTAAAAGGTACATTGTATTTTGTCACATCTCGTTACCAAACAGATTTTTTTATTGCCTTGCTTATGTGCAATGTCCAAGTGAAATAACAGCTCTAAAGATGAGATACAGGTTCTAGGTGAGTTTTTAGGTGCCCAACCAGAATGTTACTGCTAAAAATTTCAGAATTTGTTGCAATACAGTGAAATCCATTTCCTATTGAAGACAACCACCAAACTCCAGTGCATTCAAAAAGATTTCACTGGGTGACTATGATAATTAGAAACTAACTAAAATAAATATTTCCTGAGTAAAATATGTGTCCTGCTAAATTAGGAATGCTTCCAAAACAGCTGATTTTGCAGGCTGGGCTGCCCAGAGAGGTGGTGGAGGCCCCATCCCTGGAGTCATTCAAGGTTGGCCTGGATGGGGCTCTGAGCAACCTGACCTAGGTAGAGATGTCCCTACTCGTGTAGGGAGGTGGGAACATATGACCTGCAGAGGCCCCTTCCAGCCTAAAACATTCTACGATTCTATTTGGGATATATTAAGATAGCACAGATAATAATGAATTGCTACCTTTGTGCCCAGAATCACGCGTATGGGATTCACCCAAAGATAATGAAGGCTTGGGGAAGGAAAGCAGCACTCCCCAGCACCCGCGGAATTTCAGTTACACTTTCCCAAACTTCCCACAGCATACTAATAACTATTTTAATCAAAACTCCTAGTATCCGTCTAGGCTAATTAAGGTAACGATGACGCTTCCCAGGAGGGCAGTATCTCGCATGATCTTTGCCGCTTGCGCCCACCCCTCAGAACCGTCCCGAAAGCCTCTGGCTGCCCCCGTGCCGGGACCGCCGAACCCGAACCGGGCCTTGCCCTGCGCGCCGCCTCCCGCCAGCGCCCGCGCCGAGCGCCGCGCGGGGAGCTCTGGGGCCGCGCGCACGTGCCTGGCTCTCGTGTCCCCCGCGCGCCTCCAGCCCCTGAGCGCGCCCCC
>JAVSBS010016261.1:0-11268 GCA_033124195.1 Coracias cyanogaster | reverse complement strand
GTTTCCCCCCCCCCCCCCCCGCCCGCTCTCCTCCCATCCGCCCCGCGGGCCCCGGGCCGCTGCCTCGGGCGCGCGGCAGCGCCTCCCGCCGCTCCTGGCCGCGAGCGGGCAGGAAGTGAGCTTCCCCTGTGTCCGTGTGTGTGCTGGGGCTTGCGGCTGAAGAGGTTAGAAGCTTCCCGGGCTCGCAGCTGGGTCGTTTTGGCCTCCTCGCTGCCTCCCGCCCTCTGGTTCCTGCCTCAACACCCCCAGTACTTCTGAGTTCCTGCTTCTTTTGGGGTGCTGAGACCTTCTCTCAGTGGGACGTTCTTCTCCAGAGAGCGTGCCTCTGGTTCCACTGACTAATCATAATCGCTCTTGAAACTTGCATGTTTTTGGGAAAGGAAACCCTGTTTTTTGTCCATGTGCTCGTCAGAATTTTCTTTGTGTTAGCTGATGGCTCCTTTTCAAACCCGTTCCCTTCCTGTTGTAAGGGCTCTCGTGTGTGTGGCTTTCCTTTCTGCGAATCAGAAAGACTTTTTTAGTTAAAAAGTTAGTTGTAACTTAATATCTTTTCAAGTTCCCCCGTCTCTAGAATTTTTTTTACCTTCTCTTTATCCAGTTGGCTTTGAGAGCCAAATTTGCGTTACTATTTGTTTTAAAAGACAAAATAGCACTATATCACTGAAACACTTTTTTTTTTTTTCCTCTCAATAGCTTGTGGAGATGATGCTTTGAAGTCAGGACTATAAGGTTGGAATTTTCAGTTAGAATTAAAAGGATGAAGCCATTGATTGATTCCTAGACAGCCTTTATTACTTTCACCTGGATGCTGTGTGAGCTGAGAGAAGTAGCAAGCATGTGTAAATCAGTCATATCACTGGTAAGTGTTTGAAGAAAGTAGCCATTTCTTTTTTTTTTTTTCTTTCTGGTTTGTAACTTTGTAAAACTGGATATAATATTCCTATTGACATAAATGATGTGTTCATGTGTCCTCATATTCTGTGTTCTACACCTTATTAACTTACAAAGTTTCAAATGAGCCTTGAGTTTCCAGAAGATGTATATTTGCGTGCAAAATGCATTGAGGCAGATGAAGGGTTATCTTCAAATTCCAAAGTTCAACTGAGTCTCAGCTGGAATGTTACCACACTTTCAGCTTCAACATTTTCTGTTGTTGATATATGACAGTATATGAATGGCCCTCATGTTTTTCCAGAGGTCAGGTTTTTTGCTGTTGGGGGAGTCTTCCTCCTTCACAAACACACATGATATTGATATCTAAATATATAAACATAGCGGTATTATGAATGTGACAGTGAAAAAATAGATTTTCCTGTTGATTAAAATGTTTCTTTAAATTGAGTGGAGATGGGGGAATTCAAGATCATGAGAAAACAATTTTTAAACAATTCACTGGTAAGCTTAAAGCATGCATCTGATCAAAAGGTTTGATTTCTGCTTTTTATAAACAATGATTTGAAAAGTTAATTGCAAAAGAATATTCAAAATGTTACCAAGTGCATTTGGATGCTTTCTGTGAGGGTTCCACTTGCCTACTTAGTGCAAGTAAAGCAGAAAGTGAATGTCTCAAATGATCTTGTGCATTTTTTGTAGATTATTTAGACTATTTTAAACAATAACTTGTACCTGTTTATCAAGTATTGTCTGTACTTTGCCAGCATACAAAAGATATATGAATGTGTTGAAATTAAGGCTCATCAGACCTGGATTATATTCTAGCTGAATCTATAAATTACATCAATGATTAATTCTCATTTGAGAGATTACTCATGTCTTGCGTTAAATTACACAAATGATTTTATCAAACTAAAGTACCACTTTTGCCAGCTCCACCTGCTTTGTATTAAGCTTTGCCCTTTTACAACTGAAAAATTACAATAAAGATGTGTACTTAGAGTTGGTAGGCAAAAAATTTTTAACCTTGCTTCAGTCAGAGAAATACAGCAAGAAAGATGAGGAAACAGGATGACTTTCTACATTCATTCACTTCAAATTTTTCTTTTGACTTTATCTGCTCCCTGGTGCTTTTCCCTCTGACAAATTGCTATGTATATCTATTCCAGTGTGTTCATTTTGGGGCAGTACAGTATTTTCTTAAAGAGCACAGGTCAGTTTCTTAAACTTCAGCACTGGAAGCAAATAACACAAATAGAAGAAGGTTTCTTTTTGCACCAAGAAGCAAAACTAATAGGAAACTAAAGTTATTTTGTTTTCCTGTCTCATAAAAAAGATGGGATTTATTCTCACTTGCATTACGACTGTTGTGTTGCAGCCATTACTGTATGAAATTATACTAATGAAAATGTTACATTTCTGCCCACCTGTAGCATTAGTCTGAATCATAATTCAACCTTGCCAGTGCTTGTCACTCCTTTTTCCCCTCCCACCCCACTGAGCATGTGAGAACAAATGATGACGTACAGGATTGTGTCTGCATTAGACTATTCATGATCTGGACTGTTCATGCTTATTGCAGCACAACTAGTCGCTGTAACATAAGGCTTTCATTGGCTCCATTCTGTTTCATAGTGCTTAATCTCAGAGTGAAAATGGTTGTTTCTGTTCTTAAGGCTTCAGGAAATTGAATGCCTGATTAAAATTACTACTATGTATAATTTGCCTTTTACGGAAGGTGAGCACCGTGGAGAAATACAGTTTAATTCTCTATGTGGGCTTTCTTCCCTGATCTGCAGGAGAGTTAAAAATTCCTAAATATGCAAGAGTTTGTTTGTAATTGACTCAGCCAAAGTCTTAGTATTTGTATTGTGAAGTTCATACTGGCAGATTGAAAGGGAGATTTGTTATTATTGCCTTTTTAAAAGCCATAGCTTTTTTTCACTGACGTTCATTTAACTAATTTTTAAAGAAACGAAGGTATCAAGCCTAGTGAAAATACCAGGATGATTTTATAGATGAACCCTTCCAAGGTTAGCGTATCTGTTTTGTTGCCAGCTAAGATGTACATGAGTGTGGTTTGTAAGAACAGCTTTTAGGAAGTCAGATGTGTGTCTGCTAGAGCAGGGTTAAAATGACTGCTGCCTCTCACAATGGAATTCTGCCCGACTAAAGGATTCTGGTAAAATGTTTCAGGTTAGTTAGGTGTACAATCACATCCTGGAAATGGGAAGTTCTAGAGTAAATCTTCCATTGTGCGTTATTGCCATTCAACCTGTAGATTAGGACACCTACTGCAAGTTCATGAGGCCTGACCAATTAAGGTTTTAAAACTTTTTTGTCTCCTGAAGGCTTTTATTTTTTCCAGTCAGCAGCCATAACGTGTTTGTGACTGTTTCATTATGTGCAATTAATCGGGTCATAGCTCTGCATGTTAGAAATAATGTTCATAAAGAAAATCTGGTTAAAATATAAAGTGAGATGCAGCATTTTTATGGTATTTAATTACTGTTTCTGACAGAACTGGGAGTACTTACTAGGTAAGAGTTGATGGATTTTTCACTGATCTGCTTTTTTATTTCAAAAGATGACACATACTTATATCAACTTCAATTTGCTAAGTCAAACAATGCGTGCTTTAATTGAAAGCAAATGCCCTTTTAAAATGAAGCAATAATAACTTTATGTACCACTAAAAATATGCGTCCTCTTCACTTACGGAAAAAATGTCTGGCCAAGGATGTGCACAGTGAAGGATGTATGAAGACAACTTCCCAAAATATAACAACCAAGCAAAAACCCCATCCAAAAAAAGAAACTATAACCATGGTCTTCTGGCTACTGAGGTTACGCAGCCACCAGTGTGGTTACATACTGTACATAAACTGGTTTTGAACATGTGCATACCCAGCTGATGATTTAAATCGGTGCCATTTCCAGATGCTACCGTCCAGAAAAAAGCAAGGAAATGAGCAAGGTGCACCAGTTCATATAAATGCATTTCAAGCCTAATGTTGAGAAATTATTTCCCTACTAGTTACTTCAGTACGAGCCATTTTGGTAGAAGTTAGGAACTCAAAAGTATCTTTGTGGGATAAAAAAGGTGAATGCTTTGGCAAAGCGGAGTCTACTTGCTCATGGGGATTGGAACATTATGGTAAAGTACATTTTAAAAACTTTCTGTTGTAACATTGAAGATTATGTGTTAGCACTTGATACTTTCACGTAATGCTTTTCCCTTTTATTAACAAGTATTAAGTCCATAAAGTTAATGTTATACTAACACAGGGGAAAAAAAGCAAACCCAAAATGTCTATTGTTATGTTAAAAATGTTATTTAGAGGCTGTAGTAAACAAAGAGTTAAAGCTTGACCTGAAAGCTCATGTGCTGCCAGTCAAGGTTTTTATCAGCTCAATCTAACATCTGAACAGATCTAATTAGCTGTTAGCTAAAACTGTTGTTAATCTTCCTTTATGGAAGAGAACATTGATTCTTCCTACACAACTGGAATAAGCTGAGAACGAAGACAGTTTTTCAATCCCTATTATCAGTAATTCTGTGGTTTTGTGTGAGTTATTAATGATGATTATATTATAATCCAAGCTTAGTGTCTTTCAAATGAGATTTTGAAATTTTCTTTCTTGCCTTTTTCTTACTATAGAAACATAACTTTGAAAGTGTGTAACAATGCCACAAATGTCGCAGATGATTATCACTTCTGTGCAAAGAATATACAGTGTAGCATTGCTGTTGAAAATTCATCATCTTTAGTGATAAAATGTTGAGAAATAAAATACTGAAATTTACCGCCCCGTCTCCTTGAAAGAGATTGTTAATACCTGTGCCATTATTAGACTAAGGCCAACTACCATCTTTTTGTGAGTCAGAGTTTAATTTTTAAGATGAGGAATTGCAGAAGCCTCCTGAACTGCAGTGTAGTGTACTCTCCGTTCAGATGATAAATCGCTGCTGTGAATGAAGTAGCAACAGTTTCAAATTTGGAAGAGTGCGTGCAAATGGGATATAGTGGACCTGGTTAGAGAGGGTTAGGCGGTGCTCTCAAAAGACAGTCATTCCTAAGAGTAGGGAAAGAAACTTGAAAGGATTTCTCAAAGATATTTATCTACTCTTGCTAAGATTAATGCCTAGGAATGGTGCAGGGACCCAGCTCTGTTACCTCGTGACTACAAAGACTGAATGTGTATTTAGCTACAGCTTACAGTCCAAAGTGAATAACTATATTTGATTGCAGATTTAGCTGGAGTATTCAGAGCAGTGTCCTGGGACATCAGTTGTTACTTAGTGATTTTTGTGTATACATCACTATTTGTGGGGTTCTTTTGTTTGTTTGTTTGCTTTTTTTCCAATCAAACATTTAAACAGGAAAGTGACACTGTAGAAATTTTTACTGCTTAGGATGGGTGCTTGTTTTAAAAACTGACATAAATCTGACAGCTCCTCTCAAGCGTATGCTTGAGGGGATGCAGACCTTGCTATCTTATTTTTGCTGTAAGAACCTCCAAGATATTCAGACTCTGGGATGGGCTGTTGGGACAGCTGGTCCCTCTGTTTCATAGCTGTCTCAAAACAGTGAACCAGATGGATTTAGTGTCTGTAAAAGAGACCTTTGGGAGTCTGTGACAAAGAAAGTTTGTAGTGATACAGGCAAAGCCTTATGAGGACAAATGTTCATCACTTACTAAAAGGATATGATGTGTAGCAAGGATCTTTTTTGTTATTTACTCAGCTGTTATCTTGAAGAGTTTGACTGAGAGTTGTAGCCATAGCCTCAAGTCAAATAATAAAAATAAACGTTGTGATGCTATGAAATGAGTTCTTTTGGAGGGCTGTTTCAGATGTATGTCCACATATGTAGTCTTTCAAGTGGTTAGTGTGGAAATGAATTTTACTTGTATTTCTTGGTTACGATAGCTGTTTTCTCTACCTAAGCTTGGAATCTTTGTGCATCTAATTAACCTTTATCTCCTTAAATGCCAAAAAGGGGCTTACTGAGAGCTCTAAGGTGCTATACCATAATAAATGCATCACATAAAACACTAATTTACTGCATGTGTACACAGGAGCTCTGTTGAAGATGACCTGGGAATCTGCACCATATTTTCAAATCTTAAATCTCATGCTTAACATACACTGAATGAGACAAAGGGTTACTAAGAACAAAAATGCATAAAATACAGCTGTTTAAGAAACTGAACAGAAGTTTAGAACAGTGAGACAGAAAGTGTAGCAGTATTTCTACCTAGTGCGTTTGAAAGCCGTGGATGTCTTTTCTTGACGGCACTCTACCAGACCTCTACTTAAGCCAAGTAACTTTTGGATTGTGTTCATCCAGCTTTCCAGCAGCTTCTTTGAATGAAAATCCTTTAGTAAATTGAAAGATCATTTTTCTTTCTATAAAGGAAAAAAATCAATATTAAAAAAAAAAAATCCTTGCATCTATGCATTGCTGTTACTTTTAGTCTTCCTATAATAATGTTCTCCTAAAGTTAATATTTGGTTTCTGCTATGTTGTTCCTAGTATTTAGCAACAATGGGCTAGTGATTTCTTGCCTTTACTTTTTTAAAAACAGTTGGATAACAAATGGAACACAGGCAAGGTCCATAGAAGCTGATTTGGGGAAGAGAAGCAGCATAGTTGTATTAATAAGATTTTGGCCTGGGCTAATTAGTCCTTCCTGAGGGCTATTCTGACTGTCTCAGGTAGTGCTGTGTGCTGCTGTGTACACAGCTCTGTGTCAGTAACAGCTGCTGAGTGCTCAGCAGAGTCTTGGTCTGGTGTGTCTGGTACACTGCAGTTATTACTGAGTAGTTCTTGCCTGTCTTTAGATTTTCTGGATCATCTGTTTTAGGATTTCGACTACTGAGTAGAAGTCCTGAATTCAGTCTGCCATTGTGAGCAAATAAAACTTCGCATGAATGATGACTTTGAATCAGGACCAATAATAAGAGATGCTTCTAAATGGGAGAAGTAAAACAGAGTAATTTAAACCGATCTAATTAAGCCATGATTATTTTTACTCATAGTAATAGCTGTGTGACGTCTGTATAATGTACAAGTGGGGGAGTTATGCAAGATGGTGCATTAAATTCATGTTAGTACTTACAGGAGTAATGACATTGAAATTACATGTTGATATCTTGCAGTTTGACTGTCTGGCAGTATGCTTGACACAGAGTTATTATAGAATGATATGTAATGTCACATGTGAAGCCAGAATGGCTTATTTAAGATGTTTGCACTCTTATTACTGCTCTTCCAAGAAAATTGACTTAATTCAATTGTGATATTTTATCAGTGGAAAACAACCTATCTGTGTTGAGATAACAGGTCATTACTACAGTTGTGTGTCTCAGAATGTTGTCAAAGCCAGCAGCTGAAGTAAAGAATATCAGTATTTTCAAGGGAGACATTTATTATTGGCCAAGAATAAAGCAGAGAGGAAAAATAGGGAACTGTAGGCTTTCTATGAAGGATATAGAAAATGTGAGTCAGAGAGGGTACTCAAATTGAAATGAGGTGTTCTAAACAACATGCATGCTCACATGTATAGCCAAGGCATTAAAGATTTTAAATATTCTTCTTGATTTGGTTGCTGAAGTTTTAAGTACTTGCTAACAACCTTGGAGGTGAGAATTTAAAGTCTTGCCCATTGCTGGAAGCAGGAATCTATGCTGATTAAAATACGTGGGAAGATTAATACCAGGAATGTAAACTTGCCTTTTTACTCATTTGCTTCTAAACCATTGTTGTGTCTCTCTTGGTGATTGGAAGCAGCTTGTTGCTAAATGATGTCTTTTTACATGTTTGTTTGCTCTAATTTTCAATCTTGAAAACATTGAATTAATGAGCAGTTTTGCCTTATATTATAGTACTTGGGAGGGGTTGCATTGGCTTGCTGGCCTAGGTTACACTGTCGTCTTGCTGATTCATAGATTTTTAGAGAGATAATTGCAGGTGTGAGAAAAGATGTCATTAAAGTGGGGCTGAAAGTGTAGTTCATGCATCTTGTAGCAGTAGGAGAGGTTTGTTATGATTTCTTAGTGCTTAGTTTCTTCAGATGATTAAGCAAATGAAAGCTTTGGTGAAACCAGATCTAGTGTGTTATGCAGCTATAAATATAGATGAAATTAATGGTTTGGCTTCAGATTTAGATGGTGTGAAAGCTGCACGCAAGTCGACCTTCATGTTAAATATTTGTGTAACCAATGTAAAGGTGTATATATACATTCTTAGCTAGTGTAACCACTGCTGTGGTAATTTGAAGGGATATTTGGGTTCTTTATTGCTAAGAATAATAGAAGGAGGGCTCAAAATTTTTATATATATATATATAGAAAGATCAATATGTTATTACAGTAAATTATCTGCTTATGACATCCAATGATAAGCATCCTTTGAGTGTGGATTTCAAGCATTTGAAAACAGTTCTTCCCTTTCCATTGATTTTTGTCTTTAGAAGTCCCCCTTGGCTGAAGCTCCTTGTATGTTTTTCATACTTTTCATTCTTTTTCAGCTAGGAAAGGAAATTCTGTATGTGGAGTGAAATCTCCCAGAAGGCCGAGAATTAGATGGTAGGATTCTGTGGAGAATGAGCCTGTGAGCTGCTAATTTGGCCAGCACTAAACAGTCTTGCCACAATCTGTCAATCATAAACCTGTACATGACTGTAAGTGTGGAGGATGTGAGTTGCTTGAATTGTCCCCTGTTGCCAGTCTGGGCAATGCTGGTCTGCTGACCTGGAAATTGG
Source organism: Coracias cyanogaster (assembly GCA_033124195.1). Classification (NCBI taxonomy): domain Eukaryota; kingdom Metazoa; phylum Chordata; class Aves; order Coraciiformes; family Coraciidae; genus Coracias; species Coracias cyanogaster. The sequence goes on along the minus strand of JAVSBS010016261.1, from coordinate 2,604 downwards.
AGGCTTAGAGGAATTTTATTACTGATCTAGACAACTGAGAAATTTTATTACTGGGGGAAATGGAGTATGCATTTCATGGCTCAATGCTTGTAATGGTTGGAGATTTCAATCCCCCTTTGGGATAGAGGAAATAGAATTTAAGTATGAGATCCTAACTGATTTCAATCAGTAACTCCATTAAAGTTATATTTATTATACACCTACTGACAATGATCAAGGTGTCATTTAATAAATGTAGCACTGATGCTACAGTGAAATCCATGTCCACGTAGAGCTCCTGAACAGTTAATTTTTCATTCTTTACAAACACCTTTTTTTTTTTTTTTTTTTTTTTTTTTTACACAAAAAATACTTATGGTAGATAGAGCTGAAAAACAATAGTATTTATGTTAGCAGTGAAGTGATTACTGAGATATTGAGCTGTAGCTTTCAGAAAATACAGTCAAAGTTTAGAGCATAGACACACTAAAGGTGTGCTGTGTAAAATCTCAATTATCTTAAACTTGGAAACAAAACTGCAGCCCTTAAAAAAGGTGGCATTTTCAGTTTTTGGTATTGTACTTCAAGCAGTCTAGATGCTTTTGTATAATCATAAAAGTTAATAAAGATGACAGAAATTAACACCCTCCTGCAAAGATCAAAACAAAAACGCAATCACACATCTTTGCTGAGTCTATGAAGTATTAGACATTCATTCAAAAGCCACTGGGCAGCATAATTATGTGGAAAACAGACTGCTTACATTTCAGAATTGGAATGTTTCAGACAGACCTGAGTTGGATCCTTTGTAATATTAATGGTACGGGCACATTTCTAAGGAGATGCAGCTAATTTATTGTTTGTGCATAAAAGCAAATCCCACCAAACCTCTATTGCCCTCTGTTAGCTAAAATTCTGAGTTTGGAAATAATTGGTGGTTTTGAAAGTGTTTGACACATTGAGATAATTTTTTAATAGCAGGGGAAGCTTGAAGCTTTTAAATAAGAATGAGCCTTAACTTTTCCACTATATGAAATTCATTATTTTTATATTTCAGACATACTTCATTTTCCCTTTTTCTTCCAAGCAGTCTCATTAAATCCAGCCGTTCCTCCACTGTTTTGAACAATGTATCAAACCTGATCCTTGTCCTAGTGATATCATTTAGAATTTTGCTATTATCTTTAACAGGAACAGACCTTTTAGAAAAAACATTAGGTGAACTGAACTGTAGAAACAATGATGACAAAGTTAGTTTTTAGGTTATAAAAAACTTGCACCATTAAAGAAATTACTTGTAAACACATATGGGAGGATCTTGTAAGTTTGAGGGTTTTTTTTTTTTTGTAGTAATCTTAGTTTGTTTTACTAAAGAAGATATGTATTAGGAATTACGATGTTCTGCTTAGCATATAGGAACACTGCAGTATCATTTGACAAAATGTAACTTAAGATATGCTTAAAAACACTTGATTGGGAGTACACAAGTTCAGATGAGACTTTGAAAATGAGATTTGTGTCTCAAACCAGCTGACTATCAACAGGAACTTGGTCACCTTTTCATTTCTGTGGTTTGTCATTTTAGGATTTTACATGGAAGAAACAATGTTAACTCTTCTGTTTAAAAGCTGTGCTCTAGCAACCCTGGAAATGCATCCTGTAACTCCTCTAAAATTATGTTTCTGTTGGTAACAGTATTGAGTGGATATACACAGTGGCTTAGTTTTTGCATGATAGTGTAGAAGATAGGACTGTTTAAATGTTTTTGCCATAAGCTCTGATTTAGTAAGAAAAAAAGCAATAAAAATAAAATATAAATTAAACAAAAATATATGAATCAAGTCTTGTGGCATTAGTGGCAGAAATAAGGGTAACCACAAAGTGGACAGGAGCAAAAGTGATACAGGAAGCCTCAAATACAGAATTTCTTCTGAGTCTGTCTGTCACAGAGAAGCACACTTAGACTTCTTCATTTATTCAGATAGAAGTTGGAGGCTGAATTTCATTTCTAATTAGCAGGCTTTTCACATCTGCAGCAGGCTTACACTTTGTGGTGCAGGTACTGATACATAAACATAGAAATTCAAACATTATACAGGTGGAATGGAGCATCAGTTGTGTTACAGCAATACTATAAAATGTAAAGGAAATAAAAATCGGTTTGACTAGGGTTGTGCCGGTTCAGCTGCCATCATTTCATGCTGCCGTCAGTTGCCTGATCACACAGGCCAACACTGAACTCAGCAACAGCCCCTCACAAGTCTGCTTTCAAACAGTCCTGCTGTAGGTCCCTGTGGGCCCAGCTCCTCTGCTGCCCACTGTGGTGCCAGCAGCACCTGCTGGACACAATAGACAGAGCTGGCTCCTCAGTGGCCCTTCACTTGGAAAGACACCACCAAGAAAGCTCAGCAAGATGCAACCAGCCCCAACAGAAGCCCCACCCAACAGGAAGCTCTTCTGACTGATTGACTTCTGTTTGAAATACCCCTGGCCTCACACACCACCTCTACCATGACCACCTGGGTGAGGGCAGAGCCGCAGAGACACAGGTGGGCCAGGTTCTGCCTCTGGAACATGAAGCCAATAGGTAAAACAAAATATTCTGCTAGGTTGTGACTCAAGATC
>JAVSBS010016260.1:18840-29845 GCA_033124195.1 Coracias cyanogaster | reverse complement strand
AGGGGAGGGAAGGAAGAGCCTTAGAGCAGTGACCTTCCTCCCTGGATGTTGCCGTGGAAAGAGAGAATGTTTGTTTTCCTTTCAGCTTTTATATCTTGCCGTGTCTGATATAACTTCCGGCTTCTGGAAGATTCCGTGATGATTCATGGGAGTTGTAGTTTAAGCTGACTTAAAAAGACATTTTAAAATGGTGGGTTCACCAGACAAATCCATAAAGATATCAAATGGACAGTTATAGGTAGAAAATTACTTTTTCCCTTGTTTGAAATAAATTGTATCACTGAAAGGGAGAAGGAAAAAAACAAAACAAAAAAGTCCCCAAAACTACAACAGCACTTGAGATTTTTTGTCATTAGAATTTCAGGTATAAACTTTATTTCAAATTATTTTTATGAATAAAAGTAAGTATGACAAGCTGTTTCTGGAAAAAGCTAAATTGAAGGTTATCTTAATTAGTATAATTGTTTATATGAAGAAGGGTCTGTTTTGTAAAAAATTTGTTAGTATTTGAGTAACATCTTCAGAGTATACATTATAAAATATCTAATATTTTCTTAAGTCAGTTAATGTACATAATATCTAATTAACCATCTGAATTAAGGCCAAGGATGTTTCTGTGAAGGATGAGTCTCATTGCTTGTACTCGAACTTCTGGTGCAAGTGAGTGAAAATTTATCCTTTAGACAATACAAGTGGTTAGTATCTGACAGTATTTTCTCCAGTATGTTTACGAAGATAAAAAAGTGACTAGGTGTAGATCAAAGGTTTCTATACAAAATCCAGGAACGCTAAGTTATCAGGTTCCTTAAGCAACTTTCTTTCTCCAAGAGGAAGATGGAAGTTGAGAGCTGAGCAATGTTTCAATCTCTCTTCATCTCAAAAAAAACCCAACCCAAACAGAATGCCTTAAATTCAAGAAACAAATATTTATGTATTAATATCTGTATCAATTCACAAGTATGCCCTTCTTTCCCTTTCACCTAGCTCTGGTGACAGGTGAACAACTAATCAGAGAGATACAGATCTGTAATATGCTGCTGTCTCTTGAGATGATAATGTGATTACACAATGTACAAAATACACTTGTAGTAGGTGAAGGACTTTAAATATGTAGGAAAAAAAAATAAGTATATATTATGATCTTTTTGTTAATGGACTTTCCCTTGCTGTGGTATAAATGCAGCCAGCAGCCGAACACAATGCTGCTGCTCACTCACCCTCCCCTGCCTTGGGAGCAGAGCATGGAATTGAACAGGTAGAGGTAAGGAGATATGTAGGTTGAGATAAAAACAATAATTGAAATAAGATAAAAGTATAATTAAAATGATAACAATTATAATCATAGTAATAATAGAATATATACATGAGTAATGTGCAATACAATTGCTCACCACCTAACAACAAACGCTTAGCCCTTTCCCAGATAGCAATTCTGGAGAATAAAAATAGTGAAACAGCAGTCCCAGAAGAGCGAGACTTCTAGTTTCCCGGCTAAACCTCATCTATATCCTGAGCATGATATTGTGTGATATAGAATATTTCATTCACCAGTTTGGGTCTGTTGCTCTGGCTATGTTCCCTTCCTAGTCCAAAATGTCTATTAACTTTTCATAAACTTTATTTGTCCAAGAACAAATAGCTAATCATACAGAATGATAATGAAATGCTATCAAGAAACATTGAGTTATCAGTTTCACTGAGAATTTGTTTACACTTAAACCATAAAGCTTCTTAGACAAACCAATCATTTTTTTTTCTTAGGGGAACAGACTGCTAAATAAAGTGCAAAACTGTTTCACTTGTTCATTATCATGACCTCCACAAAACAAGTACTCAAAGAAGCAATCTAGCCCACTCTCTGCTCTGACACAAGATTGAAAGTACTAAAATAGTCTAGAATATGTGTTTATGATATTTCCTTTAATAGACTTTCTCTCTTTATACCCATTTTCTTGTTTAGTTGTCCTTATATCTGCTTTATTTTTTTCCTAATGCCTCTTTTTTATTTCTCATGGCTACAAATTAAACTGTATCATCCTTATTGACCATTATGAACAATTAATCAGTCTATTTTAAAATATTTTTAATGACTTGAGATTCTTTTTTTTAGGATCTATAGAAACCTTTACATTTATAGAAATCTTTATATTTATGCTGAAAATACATAAAATGTCTCTCTGAGTTACCAGTATATATTCTGAGCACAATTATGAACACAAATATATCTTCTCTTAAATATTCATGGATCACACCTGAGGAGATCATTGAGGTTATCTGTTAGAAAGTGATACCCGCTCTTTCAGTAAAGTTTTTAATCCTCCTAAGTGCTCCAGTCATATTCATTTATTGTACATCATTTATCTGGAATTTTCTTATGAGATTTCATGTGAGTATATGCCTTACTAAAGTAAAAAAAAAAAAAACCTTCAGCCCCTCTGCTGCTTCCTTGGTCAGTTATCTAGAGCAAAGAGGAAATTAGATCTGTTTGACATTATTTGATCGTGATAAATCTCTTAGTTGTTTCTTACAATCTTATTATCCTCTTGGTGCTTACAAATGGAATGTTTCATAATCTGTCCTGCTATCTTTTCAGATATCAAAAATGGCTATAATTCCCAGCAGTAAATAGCCAACATACACTTTATCTTTTTAAAACACATACTATATTTGATGTTGTACTCTCTCTTGAGATTTCATTCTTCCTTCGTGAATTTTCCATAAATGTCAAAGGTTCAGAAATAGTTTTGGTTCTTTTCTTTAAATATAACAAATTTCATAAGAAGATGCTGTCTCAAATGCCTTTATCTACATAACTTTTAATCATTCTTCATGTGGGCCCATGTTTTTACAGCAATTTTACTTATAAAACATTTCAACACAGTCAAACTCTTCTTTCAAGAATGCTGTTAAGAAGAAATTGTCCTTTTCAGTCTTTCCTTTCTCATCTGCTACTTATTTGTTTTTCCCATTAAATAGTCATTATATCCTTTTTCGACAAAAATTAAGAAATACTTATACTGTTGTATCTGGTACTCACTCACTAGCTTTGAGTCTTTTTTTTTCCTTTGCATATCTGACTTTTTTCACCTTTAAATTCATATTCTGCTTTTAACCTTATCTTGATTTATACATTCTTGTTTCCATTTTTGATGGTCTAATTTCTTTTTAATGTCAGGTCACTGAGGACTTTTCATGCAGTCATGTAGGTAGGCACTTGTCCATATATGGGTACCTTTCTTCCACATCCATTCTTGTTACTGTGAATCCTGGAAACTGCCAGATGCCCTGAAACTCCATTTTTTACTTTTGCTTAAAAATCTTTCCCTTAGGACCATATCAGCCTGTTTTCAGAGCTTCCTGAAGGGTTTCTTTTTTGAAATCTATAGTCACACTGTTGCTGCTGTCACTCCTTTCTTACCTCACAGTCATGGAGTCTATAATTTCATTTTCACTTTCACTTTAATTGCCTTCCACCTTCAGACTCTGAACCAGTTCCTCCCATTAGTCAGTGTCAAATCTATTGTCAACCGCAAAATGCTTAAAATGCATGAGTCAAGCCCCCCAAACCTCTAAGATTCTTACAGAAAAGAAAGTTTTAGTTTCTTTACATTTGCCTTCTGTCTTTTCAGCCCCTAGGGTCCTTTTGGGCTAATTTTTCATGCATTTCTTTGCAGTCATGAAGGCTAGCAACCTGTTTTTTTAGAAAGTGAAATGAGATTTTCATCTGCTCTTTCTCTTAAACTGCAGGGCTTTAATACATCAGTATCATGAGACTCTTCACAAAATGGGGATTTTCTATATTAGATCCACTGACCACTTGTGGAAAAGTAGTATTGTATGAGTATTTGCAGTCTCCTGCTGCTGTGTTTGCAATATTTGCTTATTGAAAAACTTCCCTTCTTCAACTGTTTTTATTTCTTACACTGAAAGAAAGTTGAATCTTCTCTTCCCTCACAAGTACTTTTTACTAAGTTATGTGTCCTAAGGCTTTCAATAAACTCAGACGGTGAAGGCAGTGGTAGTGGTATTAACCTTTAACATAACATAAAACTCAATGTAATGAAATGGAATAAAACACATAGAATAGTGGTAGAGTTTAATTTGCTGTTGTGTGTAATTTAATGAAAATATCTTTTGTGGTTTAGTGAATAAAGATACCTTTATGTTACAGTATGATAGTATAAAAGTAATTGTTCCCTAATTGCTCTTAGATGACTTTATCTTTTTAATTGTATACTGTAGTTGTAATAGTTTGTGAAACACTGAATTTTTCCTACTCTATAAAAATTGTAGCCAATAATTTATGTTGAATTTGATATTCCTTTTATATAATGGATTTTTATTTATTTTAATTTAGTTTAGTAGTCAAGCATTTGAAGGCATATGTCCAATGATAAATTTATCAATCAAAACAAAATTTGGTTGAAAATGGGAATATTTTTTAAATGTCACAAAACCTTGCAATTTTTCATGTGAACAGTTACTACAGCATCAGTTACAATTAACACACTAAATGCCTGAACATACAGGCTCTATTGTTACTATTTCCTTCCAAGCAAAAATATGCACTTCCATTATGTTTTGTGCTCAGTCAATGGGATAAAATGTAAGATATCACTTCATGTCACTCTTCAGTGTAAACCCAAACTGCTGTCTGTGGTTTGACTGATCATGTTTTACCTATCAATTTTACTCTCCATTTGTTCTCTGTTTTGCATCAATATTATGCCATTTCAACACTGTACTACTGGTGCTTCTTAATATACCTTTTTCATTGGCAAAAGTCACGAAGTTGGATGGGATTTGTACGCAGCATATGATTAAGAAGCTTACAGAATGGTAAGGACAATGGCCATCAGGCTATCAACATTTTCCATAGGCCAAGATGGATATTATCAGTCAATGAAAGGCAACTGGCTGGAGACAAATACCCTTTTCTGGCCCAGAACTTTGTGGTCAATATACATGTGATTATCAAAAGTTCATCAGTCTGGTGATGCTGTACTAATTTAATAATGAAAATATTTTTGTAATGCCATTTACAAACACCTTTTTATATGGTGCAATGAAATGTAATTCCAAATCTAAGTCAAATGAATGGATCAAATAGTCTTATATAACTCTATATTACTATATTCTCTGGATTTTTTACTAATTCTTTGGATTTCATGCACAAATTCAGAGAAATTTCCATGTAAAAAGAAAAAAAAAATAGAAAAAGGAATCAAAGAGTTACCTGATAAATAAATCATAGAATGTTAGTAGGAGGATTTTCTTCCTTCAAACTTCGAAGTACAGAAGTTTCATTTGGTAATAGGCAAAATGTATGTGCAAGCAATAGGTACAGGAAATAGGTATCTATATAAATAGACAAACAAATGAAAGAATATCCCACAAAGATATTTATCCTACAGGGATAAAGATTTGTAAGAAGTGTGAGATTACAACTCAAGTAGAAAATTTAGAAGCTAAAACTTTCTCTCTCCCCTGCTTCTCATTCAGGAAGAACTTTGAGTTACAGATTTCACTTACAATCTATAACTTAAAGAAGGTTTTTGCTTGCACACAGCAGTAGAGAACAGATTGTCCTGATTGACACTTCCTTGAGCCTTGCTTATCTTCTGGCAGCTCTTTCTACAAGTGCTACTTCCCTGCTGATTCCATCCTCTCCTAGTGAGAATCAAAGCTCCATCAAGCTGAGTTATGGGATGCCTCCTGTTTTGAAAAGCCATGTCAGGCAAATAGTATCAGAAAGAAACCACGTGATTCATATGACTGGTTTGAGGCCTGTATGATACATCTAGGTACTTCATATAGTATGGGACACTTCGTCTGTCAAAATGAAGTCATAAAATTAATTAATTTATGTAAACTTAGTTTAGTTTATTAGAGTCTGTTAAGATTAAAATAAGAAGGATAGGTGTTTTTTGAATTCTGGGTATTTTTCAGTCATCTCTGTTAAATAAGTTATTTAAAATTGTTATTTGATATCCTGTAAGATTAACTTTGAAGATGAGGAAGAGCTGTCACTTAGTAAGGGGAGAGTCTAGGATTTTTCTCTAGAAACCAACATATCTTTAAAAAAAATCCTGAATTAGAACAATCATACTCTTTCACAGTATATGAAAATAAAGAATAATTGCTTTCACTTATTGAAACATTGAAAAGCGTAACTCTCCACTGAACTCTGAATTGTTCTGAACAGTAGGTAAATACAACCTTGAATTGTTTTAAAATGGGGGGTGTGTTGTAGGTCTTCTCCAAGACCCAGAAGTAATTTGAAATAAGTCCTAATATAAGGTGACTGTGCACAAGGAGAATAAGTGCAAGTTATACCATGGGTCTGTGAGGCTTTGAGCAGCCTTAGAATTAAAATATATTAAAATCTCTTAGTCATGCAGTGGATTACAATTGTGTTCAGCACCAGCTGTGCCTAACTACCCGGTGCTGCACTACATATAGACCTGAATTGCTTGGGAATTTAACAGAAAATCTAAGACTTTCAGTGACGGTAAAACTCATATACATAAACAAATGGACATTAAAGTTTGCGTGTATAGCTGGGAATTACTTCTGAAATTGGAACCCAGTATTGTGGAAGATACAACTGTACAGGTGTGAACTTCTTGAAAACATGACTATATAGCTGCTTTAGATCTCCCATTCAACAACAACAACATTATTGTAAGAGTTTCCATGATCCTGGGTTTATGTTTTGGAAAATAACATTGTATGTGTTGTATTCCACATATAGACACTATAACACCCAAACAATGTACTTTATGGAAAGAACTATCTACATGATTACAATAAGTGGATCAATGAAGTGTAAATGGTTGTTGTCAGTCTTTACTGGTTTGGGATCAGAGATCTTCATTTGCATTGATAGTACCTTTAGATTATAAATATAATATTATTAACTGCACTTACAAGCAGTTAGTAACCACAGTTACAAACAAAGACAGTTTGGTGGCTAACAATAATCCAAAGCAGAGTATTTACGGGGACATTTAGATGAGTAGCTTTTCTGGAGTACCTATTTTGTGTGCATGTGTATGTACCAAAGATGTACTACAAGGTAGTTAAATTTTTCTAGCAGACCAATATTTGTTGTAAATACTTGTGGCCATGTGTGCTTCAGTAATCTGAAGCTTTGAGAATTGTTATTAGAAACTACCGTAGATCTAGACATATATTTAAACTTTTAGGAGTACATTTAGTGTTCTCGCAAAAAGCAAGAGTTCTTGCTAACAATCTGTCAAAAAAGCATCTTTCAAAATTAGAGCATGAAGAACAAAATAAATTCTTCCTACAGTGAGTAATGCAACTGAGAAGCCTCTAGGTGATATAAATAATGTGAATGGAAGCTATCCCGAGAGAAAGTGGCAAAACTAAGATTAATCTTAAACAGGTTGCACATGGTATACACTCTAAGAGAAACAATTTAACAAGTCCATATTAATGTAGAAGTATGAACACCAGTTAAATATTGGGGGGTTTCTTGGATACTTTTGGTCTAGACCTGACTTAGGATTTTCTGAAATGCAGAAAATACAGTATATGCCGTCCAGCCACAAATTCAAGGATTGTTTATAATCAAACCAACATGAAGCAATGGCATTATATCAACTTGAAGAAGTGTCAGTATCACAGTGACACCACACAGGCTCTGTGAGTCAAAAAATTATAAGAGATAATTCTTTTCAAATACAGCAATACCAACAATCAGATACAATGGACTGTGAACTTCCAGTAAACAATGCATCACAGGACTAGAAACCAGAAGAATTCCTGAAAAATATGTAATTTAGAGATGCTCTAATATCCTGGCCAGAAACACAAAATCTTAAATACTACTCAATGACAATGGAGAGTTATTGCTGCATGGATTATGTAGCATGAGACATAAACTACTTTTTTTTGTTTTTTACAGTTCTTGTTGCCACTCACAATCCACATGATTTTTAATAAAGAAGATTATATGAGTTTAGAAATGTATGTGGAGATGTGGATTTAGCAATAAAATTCCAGTTGAAACAACTCATACTTGTACCAGGTCCAGCAATGGTGTGAAGAAAGAGTCTATTTTCCTCTAAGTAAAACACTACAGTTAGAATCCACGGTAACTGGATTCATGACATTATTTTTGTGAGGCTGATCTACTGATAGGATCCTTCTGCCATGCAAGATGTATCTGCTGACATCTGATCAGAGTGCCAGATATCTTCCTGACCAGATTTAGTAGTCTGACATTTTGTTTTCTGACTCTTGGTCACAGCAATCTGAATTAAAAAAACCTATGATGCCGTAAAAGGTAAAAGTAACTGCAGATAGTGTTGCTGTTGAAATATGATTGCTGTGTGTGACAAGAAGTAAGAGGACTAAGTGTCATTTTCATCAGGTGTTTTGATGACATGATGTGAGCTTGGTAAAAGGTGGTGCTACATTCTACTTCTTCATGTCAGTCACAGTGTCTATAACAGATTTTTCTTCTCTAGTTCAATGGATATTTAAATGTTATCTTTCTGTCTAACAGTATCTGTCACTGAAGGAGACTAGCCACTCTTCAAAATCTTGCCTGAAATCAACTCCTGCAGTTTCATTCTTGTATTTCATAGGATTAGATATTCCACTCAGTTTATAGCAGCACATCAACAATAATAGCAGTTATCAACTTGAACTCTGAAATTAATATGCCTTTCCACATTAACTTTTCAACCTTTTTTACAATTTTTATGAATGTAGGTTTACTGTCTATAATGCACCATATGTACTTCAGTACATCTGGGCACATTAATATAACTTATTTATTATGATTTTCACACCATTTAACCTTTGTGAGTTTTAATCCAGTTTTGAGGATGATCAACATCCATGACCCTCCCTTAATGACCTTTTTTTCACTTTTTCCAGCCTGTAGATTCGTTCCAGACTCTGAACACTTACTTCAGTAGCTGCTGTAACCCTTTGCCCTAGTTAATACATCAGCAAGTGGTAGCACTGAGCATATTTGCCTCCAAAGTTGTTTTTCTAGCTTTAGAATAGTCTAATAGTCTAAATATTTATTTTCTTCAGGTGATTACTGCAGTAACTGACCAAATCATCACTGTGTGTGTGAATTGTTTCCTTGTAAGATTAAGGCCTTTATCTCTCTCCTTCAAGAGATCTGAGATTTTATTAATACTGCAATGTATTGACATACCTCGACAGAAAGTTGTCTCAAAGGCTGTGGCATATCCTATGCATTATTCCTGTTCCCATTACCTTACCTGGAAAATAGACTGTAGGTATATATTTCAAAGAAGAAAAGCAGACAATGGGTAGCAAGATGTCACCTAAAATTTGTGGATTTTTATTGTGCCGACAAGATTCTGATGCAAAGAATGCATAACAGGAACAGCGACTCCTAAACGATATAAAATATTTATCCAAAAAATAATTATCTGTTACCAAGAAGAATCCCAAAAAGGCAACAAGGACTCAATAGCTGATGTCCTTTCTCTTTTGTGGCACAAAGAGGTGCTGGCCAGACCATTAGACACATACGCCTTTACACATGTGAGGATGCGGTTGCAAGAGACTGAGTCCATGAAATTTATGAGGATAAGCACCAGAAGAAGCAAACTACCTGCTTATAGTTCTGATAAGTAAATATCACCTTCTGCTTTCATAAGATTACATATTAGATTTCATTATGTTAATTTCCCATATTAGGACATTTAGGAATCTATAAGGAAAGTATTCCTATGAATTAGGTCTCTAGGCATCTATGACAGTCAGTTTGGGTCTGTTCATAATTGAGCTAAACAGGTATTTAGTTCATTCTAAATTAGGAACCTACTATCTGAATAACTCTTGAGACTCCTTCATTATATTGACTAATACTACTTTGGCTTAACTCAGATTCCCAAAAGTAAATGTTAATATGATCTGCGATGTTTTAAATTGTCAAAGAAATATGACAGATATTATATTGGAAGATCTACACTGCTGTAGACTGATACCTGGAAACCAAAGGAATACCTAGACCATATGAAATAGTATAACATTCCTATGTTTATGTAAGTGAGTCAAGTTGGCTTCTTCTAACTATAATGGAAATGTATATAACTCCTTTCTAGATACCTTACATATAACTACGTGCTTATTTTTTTACAGAGATGAATACAGTCGAAGGTCATTGATCCTAAATTAAAACAAAAGCACACCTTTCAGTAATATGCATTTGAAAACAGTATTAAAAATAATAAAAAAATTGACTGGAAATTTTCATAGGGTATGGGTTTATTTTGGCTTTACATGTATTATCACAATAAGAAGGCAATTTATTGTTATTACAGAAATAAAAAGATTGAGGATGAGCAAAACTCATCTGTTCATTTTAAAAGCTCTGAAAAGACAGAAGCTCTGAAAAGTCTTGAAGCAAAAGTTAAGCTTAATGGCTGTAACTCAAAATCCTTAGTTATGAAAGAGAAGCAAAACAGGGTTTTTCTTTATGTGTTCATTTCTGCTTTACCATTTGAATGAAATCCCAGGCAATCATTTTCAGCGGGTAAAACCACATCTTCTATACAACTCTGTGTTATATAATTTATTTCAATATGCCAAGTGATTTGATAGGAAGAAGTCACCATAGGCTATATTACATCACTGTGGTCCTTCAAAGGAAGACTTCTTCTGCTCTGATTGTGATGTTAGTGGCCACATACATGAATATAGGACTTTTTGTATTATATTTTACTACCATATGTGGAAGTAGTTAGAATTTCAGAAAATGAACTTAATATCTTTGCTGTCGATGGCTGAGTAGCTGACCAGATACACAGGTGATTTGAAAGAATTTGTTAAAAAGAGCACCTCCTTGCATCCTGGCCTCTATCAGAAATGGTGTGACCAGCAGGAGTAGGGATGTGATTGTGCCCCTGTATTCAGCACTTGTGAGACCACACCTTGAGTACTGTGTCCAGTTTTGGGCACCACAGTACAAGAAGGACATTGAGGTGCT
>JAVSBS010016260.1:0-18740 GCA_033124195.1 Coracias cyanogaster | reverse complement strand
TACTCACTGGAAGTTAAATCCTCCCAGTCATCTTTAAAGCTAATGGGACAGAGTGCTTGCAAATGGCTTCTCCCTTCAGGGGAGAGATTAAAGAGTGAACTACCCGTTAACATAGAACTACCAGTTATAAATCATAGCAAATAAACCCAGCTGTCTTCTGTACAAGTAGGAGAACTTAACATGTGTGGGAGAAATTACAGCTTTAGATGCCAATAATCGCAACACATGAACTTGAAACCACCCACAGAGCTCCTGCTAAGCCGAACATGACATCAGCTAGAGAACAGCTATCGCTGGTTTTCTGTAGAGCCGACAGGTAAATCACAGGGCTTGGTGGCGGTATGTGTTATTTTCAGTAGTGACCTGGAAGATGGAATTAAAAGCCTCTTTATTAAAGCTGTGATGAACAGTGGCTGCTTTTCCCATTAGGCTGACTGTAACACACTAGAGATGGGATCTGAAGATGGCAGTGGCATTCAGAGAGGAGCTGTGAAGCTGTCCCGCACACAGGTAACCAACAGCACTCACACAGGGTACAAAACAACTACCTAACCACCAGCTTTGAGTGAAGGTGCGACAGGCCATGCTGGGTAAATTTTATATGACTGAAATCATATTGGAAATAAAAACCCGGGCCTGTAATCGTGCCAGAGAGTGTCTATGGGCCTATTGCTTTTAATACACGCAAGCAGCGTGTGGGCATCACCCAGCACTGGTAGCACTGGGTGGGGTGCTGTCGTGACAGGGACCAGGGGACCCATTCTGGCCCAACAACCCAACAAACACATCTAAGGCCAGAGAGGAGGAACCAGTTTTAGCTTAAACCAACCTGAAGGAAAGCAGAGCGGCGAGCGGGTGAAAGGGTGTCACCAAGAGAATGGGCAGCGCTGCTCCCTGGGCCCTCAACCCACCCGGCAGCACGGCAGGGGGCTAGGGGGTGCCACGGGGAAGTCTCTGATCAAGGCTGGGCGAGGGGCTTCTGCCACCGCCGGGAGGATCTGGGAAGCTGTAAGGGAGCACTCGTGGCGGGACGCGCCTCAAGCCGCTCTCGCCGGGCTCCCTCAGGGGCTGCGCCAGGCGCCGCGGCCGCCGCGCGCTTCCCGCCTCCGCCGCGAGCGACCGCCGACCGGCAGCGGGGGGGACACGGCGGCCGCCGCCGGTGACTGCCCCGGACGGGCCCCGGGACAGCGGAGGGCAGGCTGCGCCCTGCGGAGAGAGTCCCGGCAGCGGCGGGGATGAAAGGGAGGTGAGAGGAAAGGGTGAGCTCGTCCCGGCATTCAGCGCAGCCCACCGCCGCCGGAGGGGCCGTGCACAGGGCTGGGCTTCTGGGCTGGCCTTGGCCGGGACAGGGTTAATTTTGTCACAGTCGCTGGTATGAGCAATGTTTTGGATTTGTGCTGAAGGCAGGGTCGATAATTCAGGGACTTTTTTTTTGCTACTGCTACAAGGTCAAGGCATATTCTGCTCCTCAGCCAACCCACCAGTGAGTAGGCCCGGGGTGCAGGTGAAGCTGGGAGGGGGCACAGCCAGGACAGCGGAGCCCCCCTGCCCAAGGGGACAGCCCCGACCACAGGACATCACGCTCAGCGTATAAAGCTGGGGGAAGACGGAAGGGAGGGGACACCTTTGGTGTGTTGGCTGGCGCTAGTCTTCCAAAGTCACCGTTACATGTGACGAGCCTGGCTTTCCGGGAGATGGCTGAACAGCCGCCTGCCCATGGGAAGTGGGGAATGAACTCCTTGCTTTGCTTTCCTGGTGCACATGGCTTTTGGTTTACCTGTTAAACTGCCTTTATCTCAACCCACAAGTTTTCTGTTTTACCCTTCCAGTTCTCTCCCTCGTCCCACTGGGGAGGGGAGTGAATGAGTGGCTGTGTAGAGCTGAGCTGCCATCATTAAATCACGGTAGTTCTTTTATGACATCCAACATTGGGCCCTGATAAAACTGTCAAGGGTTAGGGCTGGGCTGGCCACGAGATGAATGGCAGACACTCTCGATTGAGCCCTCTCCCTTCCTGGAAGGGGAAGAGAAAGGGAATAAGGGAGAGAGACTTATGGATTGGAAAAGAAAACTATAAACCAGCTTTAATGAAAATAATAAAAAGAAAAGATAACACTAAGTAATGAGATATACACAAAGCCAATATTGAACCCAACCATTTGGTGGTAGTCATGTTACCACTGATGCTGTGGAACGGGGGAGATCCCAGATGGGACGGGGTCACAGACAGTAACTGGGTTCAGGAGCTGGGTTCTGGACCTTGATTCAGGAATGCACAGGTTGGGATTGAAGGCAGAACGGACAGAGTCCTCCTTGGACACTGGCCACTGAAGAAGAGGAGATACGACTCTCGTGATCTCCCAGCTTCATACCGAATACGGCGTATATGGGCTGGAACCCCTCGCTGGCCAGTTGAGGGTCCCCTGTCCTGGCCGCTCCTCCCGGCTGGTGCGGCCTCCTACCTACCGCACCGCGCCGCGGCGCGCAGGAGCGAGCAGTGCCCTTGCTGTCCACGGGAGCACGTATGCGCAGGGGCCTTTCTGCACACACCAACCCCTGGAAGCCACTGTGAGCACGGAGCGTTACCGCTGCTCGGAGCGGAGCCCGCCAACCCCCGAGCGCCGCCCGCAGCCCCGGCCCCGGCCCCGCCTCCGCCGCCTCGCCCGGGCCCCCGCGCGGCACGTGACCGCCGGCGGGTCACGCGGAGGGCGCCCCGCCCACCCCCCCCGCAAGCCCCACCCCCATTGGGCGGCCACCTCCCGTCTCCTTCTTTGAAAGGCGTTTCTCTGCGCCAATGAGAAGCCGGCAGGCAGGGGGCGGGCGCAGAGGAGGGGCGGTGGCGGGCGGTGATAGGCTGGCGGCCGGGCTGCCTCCGGCGCGTGCTCGAGGGGGCAGCAGCCTGTTGCGGGGCCGTGCGGTGCCGGGCGGACATGGTGGGCTCCGGTGAGGCCGGCGGCGAGGCGTGGCGGGGCCGGTACTACCGGCTGGAGGAGGTGCAGAAGCACAACAACAGCCAGAGCACCTGGATCATCCTGCACCACCGCATCTACGATGTCACCAAGTTTCTGGACGAGGTGAGTGAGGGCGCAGGACGGGCGGGAGTGTCGGGGTGGGGGGGGCCGCGGCCGCGCTGCTGAGGGTACCGGCGCTCCTGGGCCCCGTGGGGCGCGGCAGGCTGGCCGGCTGACTCCCCGCGTTGCGGCTGGGCCGGGGGCTGCCTATCGCCGGCTCCCGCCGGCCTCCCCTGGGCCGCGGCTGGGATGCGGCTGCCGTGGGTGCGGCACAGCTCGGTGAGGCCCTCGGCCTGTCGCGATAGCGCTCCCGGAGAGCGGTCGGGTGACGGCCCCGGGCGTCGGAGGGGCGGGGGCGGGCTCCGGGAGCCACGGCGGGTCAGCGGCTGCCTCACGGGCAGGAGGGAGCCGGGGGTGCCGAGCTCGCCGGCCCTCGCTCGCCTGTAATCCGCTGTGAGGAACGGCTTGGAGCCATCGGCTGCCGTTAAACCGCCTGCCGCTGGAGAACGCGACGTTCCCCAGAGGCTTCGTGCTCCCGCTGCTGCCCCAGCGCCCTCGGCGTGGGGCTGCGGGAGCTCCAGCTCCAGAAGAGTGCGGTGGGCAGGCTTTTGGTTGGTTGGTTTTTGGTTTTGTGTTTTTGTTTGTTTGGGTTTTTTTTTATCAGTTAACGATTGATGTTTTTGAACACTTGCTGATGGTGATTAGGTAAGGCCGGACAGGGCTCTGAGCAACCTGCTGTAGTTGAAGATGCCCCTGCTCACTACAGGGGGGTGGACTAGGTGACCTCTAAAGGTCCCTTCCAACCCAAACCATTCTATGATTCTATGACCAATTGATGTAATCATTGATAGTCGTGGTTATTGAGGAAGCATTTTAGTTATCGAACTAAACATTCTTCTGTGGAGATGCAGAAATGCAACTAATGAGCAATTTTTTTTAGTATTAAATATAACTGCCATTTATTAGTGATACCGAGTTTTCTCCCTCACTCCCATTATTCCCAATCTGCAAAAATGTAGCATCCAATTAAAATGTATTATAGTAGATTTCCAGTAATTTCTCTAAGAATATTGCTCAGATTGGTAGAGAGACTATGGAATTCAAGCCTCACTAGTTCTGTAGCCCCATCTTGATTTCTTAGTGGTTGTAAACACTTGACATTCAAAGTATTAATTGAGCATTTTGCAAATAAGAGGTTGACAGGCAATTTCTCAAAGGCAGTGCTGGCACAGTTAGTATTTAGCTCTCAAGCTGTGTGCCAGAACAAATCGTTTGATTTTTAAGCAAGCCAATTGTGCAACTGATCTATGGACTCTTCCTTGATTATCTGTTATCCAACCCTGTCTCTGGTTTAGTTAATCCCTCAGTTAGGGAAATGTTTGTTTGGTTATGCAGGCAGGGCCAATTTAATTATAGAAGCCCTCAAGGAGAATGCTGGTTTTCATGCAGTCTGAGAAATTGAAGTAGTTGTGCTTAGAAACTTGATGAGTTTTGGTTGATACATAATTGTATAAGTACTTTTAGAGGGAGACCCACACCAAAGAAAAAACCAAACCAACCACCCAAGCTTCTTCCCCTGCCACAGCCCAAGAAAAAACCAAAATGAAACACACTTGACAAAAATCCAGGATGTAATGAGCTTTTGGATTTCGGTTGCACAGACAAGCTGACAGCCTCTTCCTCAGTATGTGTGATAAAATTAAGTACTAAAAGGCACTACCTTGTCCAAATTTTTCCAAGAAAGTCTTCATTTCAGTCTTCACAGGAGCATTCCTAATTTAGCAGCATATCGAAACAGTTCAGTTTGTCTATAAGCAGTTAAATACTTGGTTTTTTGGACAACTGTGGGATGTCTGATGCCCTCTGGTTTGTATGGGTCGGACTTTAGCCTCACACTAAACAGCTTTCAGTAGGATGTGGCTGGTTGTGGAGCTGGAATATCTGGGTTGTATTCTGAGATAATAGAGGAATGAGATTGAATAATTGTTTTTAACTGAATATCTAAATGAAGCTACACACCTAGGGAAAGCTCTTGGATATTGTCATGTTCATTGTGTTGGTGATTTTTGGGCTGGGGTGCTTGAATTAAAATATTTCATAGGACACTTGCAGACATTTTTTTTGAATGCTTTTGAGGTTAATCTGTCAAGTAATGTGCTAATTCTTTCAACATTGGCAGACACCCTGAGGCATTTGCATGTGACAGATGAGAAATTTGAGCTAGCTTCTTGCTGGTGCGTTCTGGAGTATGGTAAACACTTCTCAGTCAAATGGGGGTTACAGTAGCTGTTTCAATAGCGTTATTTGTCAAGCTCAGTTTTACTCCTTGCAGGAGTAGAAATAGCTTAAAATATTTCAAGAACTAAATGCATGGTGCTAAAATGAGTCCAGTAGTACTAAAGAGGATGCATTGCTCTTCTCATTCCTGCTCTTCCCAAGTAGTAAATAAGTAAAAGTATCTTCACTGGGAATGGAAGCTGACTTCACGGGTCTCATTTCTTAATTTGACAAGCAGTCTTTCCAGCCTGTTCATTAACCTAGGGAAATATTTTCTTATTGATTATAAAGCTGAAAACTTTACAGTGTGTCAGTGCTAAAGACACTCCAGATGCTCTCATACCTAGTCAGTGAAAGCATGTGCTGCCTTTCACTCCCTTAAAATACTTAAAGGGTGTATTTCCTCTGCCCAGCTGTTGTCTCTTCATTAAGCTTGTAGATGTTTAGTGTAACTTACTTGTTTTTTGGGAACCGTCAGCCTCTGTGAACACTTGATTGAAGTTAGTAAGTGGGCTGGAGATGGTGATGTCCACATGTTGGGAGTGGTGAGGCTGAAAAGGAGTGGAGGCATCCCATATTGTAGCTGTTCTAGCTTGGTTTCCTAAGGACAAGTCTTAAAAAGGTTATTTGAAATACAGATGAAGCATTAGAGGGGAAAAGGATCGTGCACTTTGACACCTTACCCTAGGGGTTACTGAAGATGACAGTTCCAGCAACTGCTTTTTTATATATGCTGTCTCAGGAAAACTTTGTAGCTTTGTTAAACTTGAGTATTTATCTCTTAATTTTCTTTGATTATCCTCTAGAAGAGGAAGTCCAGAGACCTCAGCTTTTGGAGTGCAGTATCTGAAAGCTCTTGGCATGAATGACTGTTTTTGAGACTAGAAACTTGTATATCACCTTTTACATTTGAAGGCTATTGCATGTGTGCTACAAAATTTGGAAAACCTTTTGCTGTTTCAAGCCTTACGTAATTTAAGGGAAAGTTTCTAGAAATACTTGTGTACTCACAGCAGGATCTTATGGTTGTATCTGTATTACAGATGTGGCTAAGATTGAATGGCAGTTAATGGATTAAGTGTGTTGGTAATGTGCAATGGTATTTCTCCATAGTTTAATCAAGCAACTGCACTAGCCAGGCTTTAGTATCAATCTAATGAACTAAGCAAGAGTAGATGGGCCTATAAAAATAAGAATGAAATGATCAGTGTCTTGATCTGCTTCCCATTGTGGTGAGCCTTCACTGTGGTTTTTGTGGAACTTGGTTGGATTCCTTAAGCTAGGCAGAGAAGCCGTCAAGAATAGGAGCAATCCTTTCTCTGGAAGCTTAACTATGGTATGGATTTAATATTCATCTCATACAGACTGTTTAGGTTACTTCAATTGTTAGTGGTCTCAATTTATTGAGAATGCTAATGGTGAATGAAAATGGGTTTTTCATAAGGTGCGAACTTGTGCTTTTGTAGCACCATTTCTAAACGGAATGGACCGTTCCTACAAAATGTGTTTCGGAATGCTGATCAAATGAAGTGCAGAACAGTATAATTTTACTCTGTCAGAATGAAAAATGTTCTCTCCACTATGTGGCGATGAGTTATATTCATCTAGTATGATGAGCATATGGAGAGGTAGCATAATAGCTTCTGTGTTTAAGGTAATGAGGAACTTACATTGAAAGGGGCTGGTACTAGCGCATTTGGAAATCTCAGTGTACCAAGTGAATTTTTACTACAGAATGTTACAGTCTAAGGATTAAAACTGGTGTTATCACTTCCTTAAGCTCTGATTGAAGCTTGCAAGAGGATTTGAAAATGCTTTGAAAAATAACACATCTTAGCACTCTTATGCAAGGCATTGCAACTTGTAACTGGTTTTTGTAAGTGGAGAAATAGGCACCCAGCTACTGGGCACTTCTGCAGGTCATCTAAAACCCCAGGGATGGTTTGCCAAAACATGCTTTCAGAAAGATCTCCTCTCGTAGGCTCCTAAAGTTTTACATGAGTACAGAATTTATCAACAAATAAGCATACATGTATAGAGAATCTTAAGGTATTTCAGTTTGATAGAAGGCATACATTACCATTTGTTGTCTGACTGCAGCCTCAAAGCAGCAACCCCCCTCCTAAAGTTATATAGGTTAAGATTTTCACAATGGAAGGAGAGAGCAGATGAAGTCTTTACTTCCTTCCCAAAGTTTTGACTAGTTTCTTCAGTCTTTTCGTCAACTCTAGAGGAAACTTATCATAACACTTTTTGCAGACAGGCTTCATATCAAACCCACAAATTTATTCTTGAGTGTTAACTTAGTGTTGCAAGTTGAACAGGCGAAACAGTTTATGTGCTCTGCCTTATTCAGAGCAGACACAACATCTCCTTCAATCACATTGTTGCAATGGAAACAAACATCACCAAACAGCTGATTGTAGTGGGTTTCTAGTAGCCAGTTGAGCATGGGCCAACAGTGTGCCCAGGTGGCCAGGAAGGCCAATGGCATCCTGGCCTTTATCACAAATAGTGTGACCAGCAGGAGGAGGGAGATGACTGTGCCCCTGTACTCGGCACTTGTGAGACCACAGCTTGAGTACTGCGTCCAGTTTTGGGCACCACAGTACAAGAAGGACATTGAGGTGCTGGAGCAGGTACAGAGAAGGGCAACAAAGCTGGTGAGGGGTCTGGAAAGCATGCCTTATGAGGAGTGACTGAGGGAACTGGTATTGTTTAGCCTGGAGAAGAGGATACTGAGAGGAGACCTTCTTGCTCTCTAACTACCTAAAAGGAGGTTGTAGCAAGGCTGGTGTTGGTCTCTTCTCCCAAATTACTAATGATAGGAGGAGAGGAAATGGCCTCAAGTTGCATCAGGGGAGGTTTAGATTAGACATTAGGAAGAAATTCTTTACTGTGAGAGTGGTTGGGCACTGGAACAGACTAGTCAGAGAGATGGTGGAGTCACCATCCCTGGCAGTGTTTAAAAAATGAGTAGTTGTAACACTTGAGGCTGTGGTCTAGAGGCTAAGAGAGAGGTTAAGATGAAGGTTGGACTTGATGATCCTGGTGGTCCTTTCCAACCATAATGATTCTATGATTCTATGATTTTGAATACTGCCACCACCATGTCATAAAAGATGGAAAGCTGGAATTCTGAATGTAGTTAATGAACTACAGTAAAGAGGTTATTCTCCAGATCACTTACTATCTTGGGCCTTCCCGAGTAGGGACTTTTAGATTTGACTCAGGGGAAGGAGAAAAGGCCAGTCAAGTAATCCATTAATGGTTAGTGTAGCTCTGAAAGAAGGTGCAGCAAAGCTTTGAGTGGACATGCAACAAGCACTTCAAGGGTCAGTTGTGATTTTGACTGAATGTAACTGATAAAAACTTCAGTGCAGCATGAAACTGGTAAAATGGTTCCAAAAAATCTGCTTTATTGTACAAATCTCTTTGTCTTTGGTGAAGATCAATCCATCTTGGAGAGACAAGAGTTCAACCTGAGAAGGAACAGTGCTATAGCAATGTAGTCTTAGTACTGGAGCTGATTCCAGGGGGAGAACTCGTACAGGAATTAAATACAGACCTCCTAAGCAATGCAAGTACAATATACCTAAATAGATAAAGCAGACCTTTGTGGCCCAATTGGAATCCTAAACAGCAGGGTTCCCTCTCATAATTTCAATCTGGACAGGCTTCATTATTGTAACACTGCTTTTCTAATCTCTGCTATTCTCTCCTCTCTCTGTTCTTTCTCTTTCAGTACAAAGTGAAACAGCATTCAGCTGCAGTGACAGTTCCATTAGATTGTAAGGCAAGTAGACCTTACTGCGACTATCTATTTTGACACTGTGAGTGTGGAGGCAGGGGTGGCTTGTTTGTTTGATTTTGTTTTGTTTTTAACAAACACTGTATAAACACAAAACAACTGTATTTCATTGGATGCCTTGATTCTAACAATTCCTACAGTGATTTCTCTTTTTCAGATTCCCAAGAAATTGCAAGTAGTTACAGTGATTTATCATTCTCATTGTCTTACTTTCAATCTTGTCTCCAGTTCAATTTGTCTACCTTCAAATTCCTTCTATTAGTTCTTACTACTTTCTGAGCTTCTCTCCAGCCGCTATGCTTACAGCTACACTGACAGATTAGGCACAGTCCTCTGTTATGGAGTGATACCTCTTCCCCTATGAAAGACTTAGATTGTTCTTTGCCACTCTGTGCTCTGAACAATAATGGGGTCTAACAACACGTCATAATACAAAGCTTTACTAACACCGTAAGAAAAATGAGCAAAGATATGCCCATAAGGTGACTTATCCAATCACTCATAGCAGACACAGATCTTAAGTGACGCCATGTCTCCAGCAGACTATTAGGGACACTTAGCATACAAGTCATCTGGCAACAGCAGCCAAACATGCCAAAACCTTTTGAATGCAAGTAAGAGTTGTGACATCCCTTGCCTCCATAATAGTAGTATAATCTTATAGAATTATACTTTACATGAATAAAGGTGATCAGCTAGCAGCTGAAACTTAAAAGAATTATTATCATTTTACCAAGATAATCCACTTTTTCAATGTTACTGTACTCTAATCAGAAAGTATGGCATACTTCTTCACATGCTGAATCTTGATCTTGAAACACTTGGACTAAGACATATTTCTTTACTGAAAAGATTAAGGAGATAGTTTCTTGAATGACTTTCATGATAATGATGGTCAGCTGGATATTAATTTTTTACCTTCAAGAAACATTTTCAATTTTCTTTAAGAAATAGTAATCTAATTAATTATCTTCAGGGCTTTAATATATTTTGCAGGGTATTTTTATTATAAACTCAACTTATTTAGACGTTCTGATCCCATTCTGAACCATGAATGCAACTACTGAATTTCAGAGGAGATTCAAAGACGGAGCAGATGGAAGCCTGTTCAAGTATCATAATAATCAGGACACAAATAAATTGTTTTACGTAGCACAATTAATTGAAAATGTAGTTCAGGAAAAAAATAACCAAGCGAAAATAAAGGCATTTTCCTTTTTTCATTCCCCAAGATATCATGTCTGTTATGCCAGTTCAGCCATCATCATTTATGCTGCCACCAGTTGCCTGATCACACAGGTAAATGCTGAACTAAGCAACATCCCCTCAGAAGTCTTCTTTCAGACAGTCCTGCCATAGGTTCCTGTGGGCCCAGCATCTCTGCTGCCCACTGTGGTACCATCATCACCTGTTGGACACAATAGACAGAGATAGCTCCCTCAGTGGCCCTTCACATAGAAAGGGACCACCACTGAGAAAGCTCAGCAAGATGCAATCAGCTCCAACAGAAGTCACACCCAACAGGAAGCTCCTCTGACTACTCGGCTCCTGGTTAAAATAGCCCTGGCCTTGCCCACCACCTCAGCCATAACCACCTGGGTGACGGCAGAGCCACAAAGACACGGGTAGGCCAGGTTCTGCCTCTGAAACATGAAGCCAATCAGAAAAACAAAACATTCTGCTAGGCTGTGACTCATTCACACGTCAGCTCCAACTCTGGGCCCACAACTCAGGCCCCAGCACTTCACATATCTCATTTGAAGTTAATTAAAATAAAAATTTATTTTAGGTTGAATTGTCTCCATCCCAAAAGTAGTTGCTTTTAATCATGCCATACTGAGTCTCAGGTTTGAATCTGAAGTTCTATCTCTGTCAAGGAAAGAGAAGTGATCATTAGCTAAGGATTATTTTTCATAAGAGATACTCAAAACCAGAAACATCTGTACAAACTTTAACATATATTTTATTATATGTAAATAATTATTCCATTGGCAAAATTTCTCACAAACTTTCCACACAAAATGGACAACCTTTTCAATTTAAAATAGGAAAATTAAAATCACAAGCATGTTTCTGCAATATTCACTGCATAGACATCCTTAATCAGTAAGGTCTAAACAGGATTTTACAGATGCAAAGTTCTAAATGAGATCTCCTATGTCTTTTTGTACCCTGTGGTATCAGCTACAATGCTTTCAGCAATAGGATCTACCTCAAAGCTTTTTTAGCACCATAGGATTTCTTTCTGCCCTACTAGGTCTTCTCTCTGATCTTTGATAGCCTTTGGATCACAGTACGGATGAAAGATCTTGAAACAGAATAAATTAATGAAGAACTGAACTTGAAAGAATTCAGGCCTTTATGTCTTAATATGGCACAAACTGCTTGTCCTAAAATTACCCCCTGACATAAATGACTTTTCTATCATCTCCCTGTGCTACAACCCAAGGATCTATGCAAACCCAAAGCTTTATGCTGATAAATTATTGCATTCAGCTCTCATAAGAAAGCATATCTATCTTCAGAACTTCATAATGCCTCATGAAATCTGCCGAGGCTTAACATTTCCATTCCCTGAAGCCATAAAGGAGTTTACTGTTATCAATAACTATTTCTCCCCTTTGCTTTTAATATTTCTGACTTAAAAGTACAGACTTGTTTGGCACATGAACTGTACTGTTTGAAGCTGGCCTGTAGAAACCTCATTTATTTTTGTCCAGAAGTCATTGTCAATGAAGTATCTAATACTCATGAAATCACAGTTCCTATAAAATGACTCTGTAATAGACGGCTTGAGGATTTGCAGCTCTCTTGTGACTCTTGTTTGAGATCCTTTCCTAATAACCACTTATACATAATCAGATGGACTTTATGCAACCTCATCCAGCAAATGGGCCATGTGAATGTTTCTCTATTATTGCCTCCATAGCTCACAGACTACACAACAGTTGATAGTAATTCTGTACAAAAACAAATTACTGGTTCTAACAATAGAAATCTCAATGGCCTTGATATAAGTAATTTCAAAATACAGTGGAGCCTAGATCTAAAGGAGTGCTTTAGGGATGGAAAATTTCTTTGTTAGACTGGTTTCCCACTAAATTGGCCGTTGTGCTTTTTGTTCTGGGAAAAAAAAAAAACAAACCAACAAACAAACAGGAAATTAGTTTGATAAAATGGTTAGGGTCTCAAATAAATCCTTTAGTATGTTGCTTTCACAGCTGCCCAGAAAGAATGTTTTTAATTTGCATCTCAATATCAAGTGAAAAATTTTTTGTCACACTGTTTATAAAGGGCAGCCAAATATATCACACAGCTTTGAATTATTTTAGGGAATTAAAAACTATGTCTTGTACTTACAAGAGTAATATGGATATGTGTAGTTCTAGTGTTGTTTAATTTTGCATTGTGTAAGGAATTTAGTAATGATTAAGTAGACTTCTTTTTTCTGCTAATCTTGTGTCCATCCTGTTTAATAGCCTAGATATCAAGCAAAGCACATAACCCAAACAATACGCAGGAATCAACATAGGTTTTGTAAAAAGACAAAATGAGTTGTCATCTCATCACAGAGTTTATTCTATTCATTGCTGTTAAGCAGACAAGAGTCAAATACATGTTTTCTGATTCAGAATCCTCTGTGATTTTACAACTGCATTTATTGTTTTGATTCTATCCTCAAAGGCAATTGGCTAGTTATATTAATTTTTTTTTTTGCCATTCTGTCTTCCTTCAGTCTGGCCTGAACTTTAATTTTTGCTATGATATGAATTTTGTCTGTAGAGTTACTGAAGTTTAGAATCTTAGTTTCTTTTCATATGGTGACTGAAAAAGCATACATCTTACCATATGTTTTCAATAACATGAGGCAGGTTCTTGACGGGAGTTATTGTTCATTATTAATCTCTATCCAGTGTCAGTGATATAAAGGAAGGATTTTTGTCTGTTCACTCAGCTACCAAATTATTTCAGTTACAATCCTAAATAATTCCTAAGCTTGTGAAGAACATCATGGGAACAAAGCCAACTAGTCAATATAAAATTTGAGAAAGATTAGTTAACAAGGTTTGTCCTATTAGGTGATTGCTATCTGCTATATGTAATTTTAAATTTTTGTCAGTAGCCAGTTTATTACATTTATGTGCACATAATTGCCTTTAAGAGATATATATTAATGTTGACATACATTTAAATTTCGACAATTACATGAATTTTCCCAGGTTACACCCTATTACAGAAAAAAAAAAACCCCACAAAACTCATTAGATGATTTATGAAGTTTGGATTTCATATATTAAATTTCATCCAGTCTCTTGCTATTTACATCATGTAAATTATATAAACTCATGTAAATTTTATCATATAAGCTTGCCAAAAAATATCAGGAAACCATGCTGTTTTCCTAGAAGGGACCATGCCTTACTGATTATTAAACTCAAATGTAACAAAACTGCAAAGAAACTAAAAACATGTTACACTAGTGCAGATAACACCTACACCAAAGTAGTATTCTGTCTACGCTAAATATTACATGGTTATTTTGCTTTAATATTATTCTGTTGTTTTGGAGAAGGTAGAAACCGAAGTAAGCTAAGTTATACTTACCAGTGCTAGACTTGTCACTTGCAGTATTGCCATACTTTAGATATTACAAAGGAGTAGTACAGCACTATTTATGCGCACAATTCTTGCTCCATATTTAGGTCACTGTGGGACTTTCTGTTTTCTTCATTGACCTCTGATAATAGATTTTAGCTCAGTTTTGAAATACAGGTAGCACTTTGGTTCCTGCTGAATAAAATGGATTTGTTCTGATGACACCTGTTTGTCTCACTTACTTGCAATAAGCCATGAGGTCAGGTGTTTCACTCAGTCAGAAGCCTCATATTCATGTGTCTGAGTGACTGGTAAAACTTGTGTCACAGAGGGAAAGAGAGAGAGAAACAAGTTTCCTCTGCAAATTTTACCATCCTACCTAATATCATATTTTGGGAAATTGCATTTGCAGTCACGCATCTCAGGACACGAGAGGAGTACATACTGAAAATGCTACCACTCTGATTAAGCAAATATAAATATGTGTTGGGTGGTATGACATCACTACCTTTTACTTTGAATGATGAAAAAAACAAATGGAACATTTCATATACTGTGATGTAAAATGGTAAAATTAATACTTGTAAAAGTAGATTTTGGAATTACAGTCAGTACATAACAGTTTGCTTCTGACTCTCTTTCCTTCTCACACTTTTTCTTTGCTCCACTATGGTCTTTTCCATGGGCTGCAGGGGGAAAACCTCCCCTTCTATGGTCTTCACCACAAATTGCAGGGAGATGTCTGCACCAGCACCCGGAGTGCCTCCTTCCCCTCCCTTGTCACTGACCTTGGTGTTTGCAGCATATTTCTCTAACATGCTTTTCCTCCCTCCCCTCACTGCTCTGCAGTGTTTTGGCCCTTCTAAAACCTGTTTTCCCTGGGATGCTACCACATTGGTTCCTGGGCTTAGTTGTGCCCTGTGGTAGGTCTGTTGCAGCCAGCTGGAATCAGCCATGGTAGCCCCAGCCTCTCCTCACAGAGGCTGACCTGAAGTCCCCATTGCCAGCAATCTGGGCACCTGCATTCAATATAGCATGTTATATTACAGAAAATGTAATTAAAATATGCCACTTAAAAGTTTAAAATTCTAGCAAATTAATTTTCAAATTAAGCTAAAGGAAAATGATATGTATTTTAATACTATTATGAACTACAAAGGAGTTTTGTTATTTTCTGGGTTATTTATTTATTATTTAGTAGTATCTTCATAATTTATTTTATTTTTACTTATCCTATTATGTAATTTTTAATTAATAAGGGATTCGATTATAGTAAAATATTTTTTCAAAATATAAAAAAAATACTAATGAAAATATTTTGAATTTCTGGAATGATAAAAGAAAAAAAAATTAAAATGGTAACATCACCAGTCAAAATACCAGCTATATATCTTTATGTTATATTTATCTGTATGTGTGTTTATAATTTTTTAAAGTCACCTTCTAAACAAGTAGGTGGTAAATATTTTTAATTAAAATAACTAGAGGTCAATGGCTCTAACTGGAAAACAAACTGTCAGAGGCTGATATCTGAAACATACTGAGTTCAAGCAATATTATGAGGTCTGTACATAGCTAAGTAGCTCATAGGATATTTGACTGCATGTTTTAGTTTTGCCTGTCTGTGCTAAACATAGAGTTTAGCCAACAGAGTCACCCAGAACCAGACTTACACTTCTTGGAGTTCTTGTGGATGAATCAGACTCTTAGTACTATTTAGGATATCCTCTTAACTTTTATAGTTGATTACAACTGTAAGAAACCATAGCAAACAATTTACCTTACAGAACACAATGTGTTTTCAAGCTACGTTTTCTTTCCGGAAGATATTAAGTGCCTGAAGTAACAAGAGTTGTCATAACATATCCTACGTTCCCTGTGAGACTTTCCTGTGATAGTAGATTATAAGGCATCAAGGTTTGCAAAACTGGAAGATATTTTTTTCCATTGTTGGCATAATGCAAAACAGCCAGGAAGAGAAACCAGAACATGGTTGTCTGTATTTTAAAAAGGAAGGTAAGACATTTAGCATAATCTCAGAGCTGAGAAGATGCATCTTTAAAGATCATTGACTGCCATCTTCCTTTCCTTTGTTATTTGTGGTTACGTCCAAAGGCTGATGACACCTTTTCCTGTTCTTCACTTGCTTGATTTTTTTAAGGTTTTCATATGTGCAAAACAGAATGCAGTGGCAAAACGTTGTTTATTTGACAATAATAGTAAGTTGCATATTTATGATAAGAAAAAGCTCTCTCTAGTGTGGACTGATTCAAAGTAATAAATTAGTGAAGGGGTAAATAAAAATGACATAATGAAGTAGTTTTAACTCAGAATAACGGGTATAATGTAGACCCAGTGGTCAAGATTGTGTGATAAATACGCTGTCCATTACCACTATTAAGACAAGGGTCATACAAACTACTTCATTAAAGGCCAACTAGGTAAAATAAAATGTTTCTTCCTTTATTTCAACAGATGTTTCTTCACATCCTATACATTAAATAATTTATAACACTATATTATACTTAGACTATGGGGGTTTTTTATTCAATACAGTTAATACGACATTTGATTGCATTGATCGGATTATTTTATTTTTTTTATAAACTCATCCAGTCTTTATATTGCTGCAATTGGGATTTATATCTCAGTTGTAAAAATCATCCCAGCAGACATAAAACCTAATTACCTTAACATTTTATACAACATTTTGAAAGAAATCCTTGTTTACAGTGAAATTATGTATTAACCCCACAGAGGATGTACGTAGCTTGGTAACATTTTTTAACAGTAAGAATTACATATTTCCCCTCCAGACTTTACAAGCCTGCCTACAACTAATCTGATTTAATACACTATACTCAGGGCCTACTTTGCATTTGAATAGTCTAGTTTGTTACAAAGGAAATGCAAAAGCAAAAGACCTTTTAACAGATTCACCTGCAATTGTGGAAAATTATAAATAATTAATAACTAGTTTCATAATGGAAAATTTCCAACTGAATCAAACAACTTGTTTAATAGATATAAAAGAATATTTACTTTGATATTTCAGTGTTAGTCTGTGCACAGACAATGTCAACAGATTGTCAGGATAAAAGAACCATATTTCTTGTGGGAGAGTAGTATTTTTTTCCATCTGAAGGTCTGTTTGTGGGACTCCATCCTGCACATAAGGAAATCACTTGCAAGGAGAAAAACATGTCAGAATTACACACTGTATTTCTAATAAGTGAAACAATTTGGGTTTTGTTTGCATATATACACACATGTATGTATATATACATATAATATTTTTTTTTTTAGATAATGCAATCTGACAATATTAAAAGAAAATTATCTAAGGTAAAAACAAACTTATCTGGGGAAAAAAGATTGGAGGCTTCTCTATCGTTATAAATATTGCTAATTTACTACTTCATTTGATTTTCTTCTCCAAAGTAAGAATAAACTGAAGAACTTTAGATAAGAAACAGCTGAAGCAAGCAGTTTGTTAAGTTTGATTTATTTATTTCTATTTTAAACAACACCAATACTGTGCTTGGAGCACATTAAATATCTGATAAAATTTAAAATGAAGATGATTTATCTTTCTAGATTTTTAAAGCCACAACTCACACTTATATGCCACTTGATAAATGTTACCTAGAACATGCTCAATACTCTTCTAAACTTATCTGTCCCAATAGTGCTCATTTTTAAAGAATTTTAATTCAGGATTTGATTTCTTCAGTTTATTTTCCTTTCTATACTTTTTGTTTGTTTGTTAAACATGTACACTATAATTATTTAATAAACTCAGCAAAAATAAATAGGAAAAAGTCATTAACAGTTAACCTGGTCAAGGTTTAAATAAAGTAAATTTTTTTAAAAACAAATTGTCCATTTTGCTGCCCTTTCTATTAATTTACACATACAAATCACCAGAGGTAGAATCTAATTCTTTGGCACACATCTACTAATGTATCATTTCTTCTTAAACATCCTTATATTTATTCATAATCTTTCCAAAACTGATTTCAGAATGAAGTTTTCCTTTATTATAGGCTCTTGCTCACCTAGTTACTCAGTATCTGAACTCCTCTGTCAAATATGTACTGAACAATGAACACCACTTTCACTATCACTCATTGTCCCTAGATCTGTGAAGAAATATTAGCTGTGACAGAACCTTTCAATCTGAGAATTCAGTGAAAGAGGAGATTTAAGATGACAGCAGACAAGTAACATGTCTGAAAGACTATAACGTGTAATAGCAATTGCATGAGGGGGGAACAAAACCTGGGATGTTGACACAAAGTAGAGTTGAGAAGCAAATTACCGGAAAAGATTTACAGTACAAGCACAGCTTGAAATGAGTGTAAAGAGTATTCTACAATGGTATTTTGTAAGAACAGTAATAGACAGCCTGGAGAATTGAAAGTGTAAAAGGAATCACTGCAACTTGAAGGGATGATTAGCTGAATAGACATAATTAGAGGGGGAGGACTGGGAGAAAATACTGAAATCAGATGACATTCTAGGTTCATGATCCATTAATGACTAGAGAGTTAGGTGTAGGAGAACCTCGTGAAGTTCAACAAGGACAAGTGTAAGGTCCTGCACCTAGGGAGGAATATCCACATACACCAATACAGGTTAGGGGCTGACCTGCTGGAAAGCAGCTCTGCAGACCTTGTGGTCTTGGCGGGCAATAAGTCAATGATGAGGCAGCAATGTGCCCTTGTGGCCAAGAAGGCCAATTGCTCCTGGGCTGCATTAAGAAAAGAATGACCAACAGATCAAGGGAGGTTCTCCTCTCTGTCTATTCTGCAATGGTAAGGCCACATCTGGTGTATTGTGTCCAGTTCTGGGCTCCTCAGTTCAAGTGTGACAGGGAAATAGTGCAGATAGTCCAACAGAGGGCTATGAGGATGATTAAAGGGACTGGAACATCTCTCTTACGAGGAAAATCTGAGAGACCTGGGCCTGTTTAGCCTGCAGAAGAGAAGGCTGAGAGGGGATCTGATCAATGTTTATAAATATCTGAAGGGTGGGTGTCAGGA
>JAVSBS010016259.1:0-51332 GCA_033124195.1 Coracias cyanogaster | reverse complement strand
TGAATGATGTATTTCATATCAGCTTTAAGTGATCTCTTTCAGCTACTTAAAAATAGGGAAAGGGGAAAAAAAAACTCCCTTTAAGTTGGAAAGGAATTACATTTTCTAGGTGGTGGGTTCTTTATTTTCTTTGGAGTGGGGTGGGGGGGAGGCAGCAGCTCCAAAAGAGTAAATCCATTATTCATCAAATTGCTCCAGTTCTGAAACACCTTGTGCCTCTTTCTTTCGTTTCAAGAAGGCCCTTTGTGCTGCTTGAAGATAGACTATTTATTTCTCTCTTACCTTTTTGTGAAGACTGATCCTCTCAGTTCAGCTGCAGCAACAATCCCAGATTGTGATACCTCCAGGCAGCACAACTACCAAACAGGCAGCCCAGCATGCCCACCAAACTTGTGATTCATCTCCTCCAGAAGAATATCCATGGGATTGGACTGTCACACAGGTCTTGGATCCAAACACAAATCACTCCCTGCTTCTGCTTGAGCAGTACACAGGTGGGGATGGACCAGACCCAGCTGAACCTGCATTCCCAGTGCAGTGGTCTTAGTACCTCACCAACTTAGTGGTCTGGGGGCTTCAGGCAAATTCTCCAAGGAGTCACTGCCTTCTTCCCTGATAGTTTATTTCCAATTTCCTACCCATGGCTTTTCCTCCCTTCCTTTTCTCTCTCAATCCAAATCTTTCCCTCCTATGAAATCCAGCCACCTCCATACCCATCCTTGATTCCTTCTTTCCAACAGGGCACCCACCGTCTGACTCTCCCCAAAGTTCAGATTTTATTTGAACTTTTTTTTTTTTTTCTATTTTCCTATGGTAATAGACAAATCTTTTCCCAGAGGGAAGAAGAGGGAGAAAAGGATGGATAGCTTTCACCTGAATTTTCACACTTTGATAACAATGTATGTGGGTTTTAGCTCTTGCATAAGCAAAACCAGCAACATGTCAGAGTTCTGTGGCTATGTCCACTCCCCAAATAGGGTTGGGCTTCCTGTGCTCATGGGCAGCTCTGATGTGATGTAGCTGTGACCTGGGATCAGCCCTGGGGAAAGAACTGCATGAGAAGGGGCTGTGATGAGCCTTCTTGGGGCCTCCAGCCTCTTTCCTGGGAGCTACGTTTCAGCTCAGGCTCTCAGCCTTGGTCCCTGTCTGAGCCATGCCACTGCTTGTCTGTCCAGGTCCCTTGCCGACCCTGGTCTGTAGGCTCAGCGCACCATCTGCTTTAGCCCCAGCCAAGCCCTCCACCCTGACTTCACTCAGGCAAGCTTCTATAAAATCCTAAAATTCCTACAGCAGTCAAGCCAAGTTAAACCTCATAGGCATGTCTCCATGGTTACTGTATATAAAACAATTAGAATCATAGAGTCATTTAGGTTGGAAAAGACCTTAAGATTATCAAGTCCAACTCTTACCACAGCACTTCCAGTTCCACCACCTAACCCTGTCCCTAAGTGCCACATCTTTTAAACACCTCTAGGAGTGGGAACTCAACCACTTCCCCTGGGCAGCCTCTTTCAACGCTAGACAACCTTTTTTGGTAAAGATATTTTTCCTAATGTCCAATCTAAACCTCCTCTGGCACAACTTGAGGCTATTTCCTCTTGTCCTTTCACTTGTTACTTGGGAGAAGAGATTGACCCCCACCTCACTACAACCTCCTTTCAGGGAGCTGTAGAGAGCAATAAGGTCTCCCTTGAGTCATGTTTTCTCCAAGCTAAACAACTCAAGTTCCCCCAGCTGCTCCTCATAAGACTTGTTCTCTAAAGCTTTCATTAGGTTCATTGCCCTTCTTTGGACATGCTCCAGCACCTCATGTCCTTCTTGTAGTGAGGAGACCAAAACTGAACACAGTATTAAAGGTGAAGCCTCAGCAGTGGGTGTGGTCACTTCCCTAGTCCTACTGGCCACATTATTTCTGATACAAGTCAGGATGCTGTTGGCCTTCCAGGCCACCTGGGCACACTGCCAGCTCATATTCAACTAGCTGTTGATCAACAGCCCCAGGTCCTTTTCCTCTGGGCAGCTTTCCGGCCACTCTTCCCTAAGCCTGTAGCATTGCATGGGGTAATTATTAGAGATACCTCTAACTACGCTTCTATATCTAGAAGCAGCAGCTTGCTTCACTCAGGTTTGTTTAATCCAATCAGTAGCATATTAATAATAAGCAAAAGAAAGAAAAAATTCACTGGAAAGGTGGTAGATGCAAACATCCTTCAGGAAAAAAATAGCATGTGGGAAGGAATCACAGCACCAGCATGTGTTCTTTTACAAAAATACACAAGCCTGGAGCAAGTCTTAGCCCCATGTATTTTCTGAAAAGATGTACTCATTACATATCATTACACAACTCACAATTGGAAGAAAAGTGCTTCCAAAGTCTAATTCCTTTCTTGCATAAGTGACCTACTTCTATCAATTTATTTACTTGTTGAAAAGTACCTGTCATCTTAGCACATTTCCTATTGCCCTTTTCTTACAGGAAGCTAAGGATCATGCATGTTTTTCTAAATTAACGTGCTGTAATCTGGTAGGTTTTCTAAATGCATGTGTCACATTAGGCCTTATTAGATAAGAAATCTGTCTCCCTTCCACCACATTCATCCTGCCAATGAACATCAAAGGACTGCAGCATCCTCAACACTCTGTGACAAATCAGGGTTAGACATAAGGAATGCAGTATTCCACTGAAACCGCACCAGGAAGTTTAGTCAAGGAGCATCATATTACTCACTCCAGACACAGCCCAGGATACCAGGATGTCATGTCACCATGTCCTGGCTAAAGACAGTTTGGGACCTCAGTACTGATTTCTGCTTAATGGTATGCAATAATAAGGACCGTGAAAGAGAAACTGTTTGTAATAGGAGATAAATAGCCTTTCTGTAGGCTACAGTAACTGGTTTGACTGGATAATCAAATTATTTCCTGTGTATTTTTTAGCAGAAAATTTTGGGATATTTGAAATGATCCACAAATAACTCCACTGTTACCACTCTCATTGTTTACAAGATGCTTTCTCTCCTAAGTATTGGGAGGTAGCCAACAAACATTAACAAATAAAACTCAAGTGGAAACTCAAGCAGGTTGTGGTACTGGAAAGAAAAGCAGAGGAAAGTTAAGATTATTTCTGATGAGTTTGGGGTTTTGGTGTGGGGTTTTTTTTAATTAAATGGCTGTGATTCTGGGAAGAAATCTTAAAAGATTGATATTAACCTCCAAGGCTATGAAACCCATCCACATCCACTGGATTCAGCTGGATTTCAGTTCAACCGTTGCTCCAGACTTCATGGCTATTCTTGACACTACAAATCGCAGGCATGGAGGATCTGCATTTCTGAAGAATTCGATCATGTCGCCTGACATCTGGCAGCTGGAATTCTGAGGTAATTTTGAAAAGCCAACCCTAGTCAACCCGTGAAAGGTCATTCAGGAACACAGCAGCGGGAGCTGGGGGCCGTGGGCAGAAGGCAATGCTCAGAGGCCATTCTCCATGGCCCAGGGCATGAAAAGACAGCGCACAAGTACATTATGGGAATATGACTGCACAGGATCTCCCACAAAAACACAAAGTGTCTGCTTCCACTTATCCACAAACGCCTTCTTTAAATCACTCTTCTGAGCTAGGTAAAGAAATGGGAGCATGCACTGATGCTGATACTACCTCGTATTGGTACATTTGCAAACGTATATTTGTACTTGAAAATACCTTGTTTATGTTCTAAAGAGCAGTTCCTTAATGAAATACTTTCTTAAAATAACTCCTTGTACTGACATGTTACTTTAAGCTCTCTCATTTCCTCACTTTAATTACTTTCTCTTAAGGAGCTTTGATTGCACAAATTACATTGGAGCCCTTGACCACAATATTAGTGAACTAAAAGGCTGTAGTTCACCGCTGCACTGTGACATGTTAAAGCAGCACATCAGCATCTCTGCAGTTTGCAGCAACAGGCACACACCATCACCTCTACAATGCTAGAAGTATTTTTCTACCCTGTCTATCTCAGCTTCTCTCTTTCTTGCAGTTCCCCACTGCCCTCCCCTTCACCCCACTGCTCTACTGCTCAGCTGCTCTTCTGCTAAAACATCTCTCTACAGATTTCTTTTCATGAAAACAATTATTCCTGGCAATATCTTAAAGGTCTGTCTCAAATTCAGGCACCTCCATGGGGTGTGGTGCAAGACATAGTGAAGAAAAGCTGGACAGAAAGCAACAAGATAAATAATTTGAAAGAGATCTTTAAATTACTTCACTGCCTGCATAGCTATGAGCTGTCTGCTGCAGTGGCATGCACTTGCATTTCTGAAAACCCAGCTGTGTGTGTGACTGTGATACCTAACCTGTGCCCATCGTCCGTCACATCCCTCAGTGTGGGAATTAATGACAGACCGTGTGAGAGAAACCATGGCAAAACTGAGACTCCACAGGGATATGATACCAGACTGCACTCAAACTGTGAGGCAGTGCTGCTCCTGCAATATCAGTGCCTTCACCCCAATGCCTGCCCATCTGCAGCACCACTTTCCTTCCTGCATTATTTTATTCTGCCCCAATGAGCACCAGGTCATTTCTAGGAGGAAGGAGAAGAACCAGAGAGGATCGTCTGCTATCCTGGCGCTGTAGCAGCAAGCCATGTCCTCCCTAACAGTGCACCAGGGCAAAGCAGAGCTGCTGGGAAGGGAGAACCAGTAGGTTTGAAGGTCCTGAGGGTACAGCAGATGACATATGCTGTGGCTGTGGTCCTGCAGCCTTTGAGTAAGAGTTGACAGAGAGAGGTAGTCCCAGCATCTCCAAAACTATCTTGTACTGCATCTTCAGATGATAGGCAGAAACACGTAACAGTGAAAAACAGTCTGGAAGTGGGGAGAGAAGGGAGAACACAAAAGATCCCTGTCACTTTTCTACACACATCTGCCACCCTATTAAACCTCCTGATCCAAACCCTTTCATCTAATTAAGGAACTTGTTGATATAGGAGTACCTTTCTCTTTTTCTCTTGTTTCTTTTTTTTTTTTCTTTCTCCTCATATTACTATCATTAAGGACCTGAAGGACAACTTTTGTAGGTACAAATCCCACTGCTTAACACAACCAGTGGACTACCCCAGCTGCTGCATCTTTTCAGAAGGGTATTCTTCCTAGGATGTATTTCACATGCACAGCATATCACTGTTCTGTAAATACTGCTGCAATAGACATTTTAAAAGAAAAGAAGAGGGAAAAGGCTGCAGTATAATTACGGAGAGAGGTACCATCAACCAAGAAGCACTGATAATAGGGAAGGTTTAGCATATCAGATTCAAATTATGACCCTCATTAAACTGGAGAACTGAAGTTTTTCTGTTTCATCTAGTTCAACAAGCTAAACTGTTTCAATATGGAGCAAACTATTCTCCCAAATTATAGGATCTTTTCTACAAAATTTAAAAGCTTTTAAAAGTGAGGAAAAAAGACTCTCATCAAAATGTTTGTTGATGTGGCAAAAGCATTTTTTTTAAAATAAATCAAAGTAGCAGTTCAGTGGAGAATTATTTATTATCTCTAACATTAAACTTTCTACTGGTGTTATCACAAAGTATAAATACAGGTATGATGGGATAACTTAAAGTTCTTCAGTGATGTTTTAATGCTCAAAATTCACAGGTCTCTGTTTCACCAGTTATAATGTCACAAAGCTGTAATTAATATATTCCAACTGTATTTTTGCAAAGATATAACTAGGGCAGAGAAATGTATTTACCTCATATAAAATCTGGACAGAATGTTTTCATTCTTACCATTAAAAGAACTGCCAGCCCATTCTATCCTAGCCATGTTCTGTTTCTCTTTAAATATTTAAAAGGCAACATTCTACTTAAAAGACGGGGTTTTTAAAAAAATAACAGCCAAACTCTAATTTCTTAGGTGTCTTGACATGGTGATGACAACTCCATCAACCTGTGTAATTATAGAAAATGTAGTTTTGATGTTTGATCCTGAACATACTGTTGCAAAGAAATATTATGGAACAATTTTTGAAAGCTCACTTGCAGTGGCTGGTGGACACGTATTTATCATGCTGTTGCTTCACAGGCCCCCTAGGATGAAACACAAGGATATTCCCTGTGGCTGTCACCCCTTGTTGAATGAGGCTTCCAGCTGCATGCGCGTATATGCCAGGACAAGTGGAAACCCACCTTGCCCTGGAAAATCTGGGTTTATTGTTCATAAACTTCCATGGTCATCAGCAAACAGGTTGGTGCAACAACACATGGTAACAGCTGGAGAAGTGCCGATCTGTTTGGGTATGTAATGCAGTTGGGTGCATCCCAGTAAACAGAAGTTACTGCATAAAACATGAGTTGATCTCCAATTTGGGTAAACTTCTGTTTTGATCAAAATGAAAGTCACAGGAATAATTTACTACTCTAGAGATGTATATAATGATAGCCTTTTTTTCCCACAGCGATTAAGAAAACCTAATTTCTTTTAATACAAGAAATCAGGAAGTTAATTGAACCCATCCTTCACTCTGCAGTGAAAGTTATTACAGACCTTAATGTTAAATAAATGTACTGAGAATTGCCAATCTTTGATTTTGGACAGCTTTCCTCTTGTAATTGAATTGTGTCCTAATGTAATCAGGTTACTTTTTGCCTCTTACTGAGTTTTTAAGGAAAACAAACATCCCTTCAGTAGCAGGATTGAAGTGCTGGATCCATTTCCCTCACAGAATTAGGCAAAATCCTGTTCTGGCTGACAGCGATGGAGTGCCTAACCTTCCTCCTCCTTCTCCACACGCTGAGAGCACTGCCAGGGCTGTGCCAGTGCTGCCTGCAGCTGCCCAGCACTTGTAGGCAGCACTCCCGAGGTCCATGTTATTTACGGGGTCCACCCTCCAAGGCTGGAGAAAGTCAGTTCCGCCCAACTGTCCTTCAGAAGCATCTTCTGAAGAGTAAGTGCACAGCATGCAGCATTGAGGAGATGGAGTAGAGGAGAGTCACTGCAGTGCCAAAATGTAACAGACTGACCTGCTAAGTCGATGTGGAAGATCCTTGCCAGGAGATTTAGACCTTCAGCGACTGCTCTGAAGTGAATTTGAGAGCACTTTCTGCAGTACTTTAGTACTAAAAGGATTTATAAATTTATTTAAGATACATCCTTCCACATTAAAAATCCCCAGTGCCTTAGCAACTGCATGTCAAGAAATGATTGTCCAGCTCCTAGGTCTCAGTATCACCACTGAAAAATAAGTTTTGCAGGGATCCAGAGTCAACAATGCCAACACAAAATGGGGTTGCTTTTCTTTTTTTTCTGTAAAAACAACAAGGGGAGAAAGAAGTATTCAAGGAGGAGAGAAGGAGTACGGGAAAGCGACAACAGATGCCATTTTAAGCAGAATTCAAAGCAATAAATAACAAATGCTAAGCAGATTACCTACATTGGTGGAGGTAAATGAGATAAGTTTGTAGCAACACAGTAAATGCAATATGCCTTCATACAAACACTTTCTCCTCAGGTGTTAAAAATAGTGAATATAAGTACAGTCTCTTCATGGCAACAGGAACTGTATACACTCAGTGTTTCTGACAATCTAACAGACATCTAGAATCCTGAAACAGCACAGACACTTCTTCACTCCATCTGCCCTTCCTTCCCTCAACACAGTTATTTAGTGGGATATTGTGTGGTACAGAAAATAGCCCAAACTCCTCCTCAGCGGAGAGCAGGCTTTCTGAATGAACTCCTCCTTTGGTTCCATCTCAAAGTGCCCCTCCCCTGTGCTGCCATCTCCTGCACTGCTACCACAGCTTGCAAACAGAGCAGGAGGTTCCTGGGGAGCTATCACCACCACAATCATTTTATATTAAATCCTGGATGTTTCTGCAAAGTCTCCCTCAAGCCCTACAAATATAATCGCACTCCCACAGAATGCAGTGGCTTCTAAATTATTCAGTGAGCTCCCATGGTAAATCCCTCCACCCTGGGCTGCACGAGCACTGCCACGCACCACGCTTTGTTTACAGCAGTGCTGGGGTGAGAGGGAAGGCTCCTCATCGACAACGCCCTGACACACACCATTCCTCCAAAACACCATTGATCAAGCAAGGATATACTCATTTTTCTTAGTTAAAAGATACATGAATCCTTTGCTCCACTGATTGTGGCTATTCCTATTTCTCAGCTAGCCATCATATCTTCATCATGAGTTTCACCACATTCAGCTTCCTTGTGTTGGCCACTGGTCAGGTTGTTCTCGTGTCAGTTTTGGCCAGTCCAGACTTGGGACTGAATGTACACTTCTCTACAGACACAGTTCATATGAATCCTATTTTTAAAAGGCATCAGGGATTCTAGAGAAAACAATAAGATTTCTGCTTCCACATAGATTTCCTGTTTTAAAAGAGACTGAGCAAAACTTCCTTCTCTCAGAAGCCAGTAGCAAACACAACTGAAAAAGTTTACCATTATAAAGGAAAGAAAGGTCACCAGTCCAGACCTATACACCTGGAAGAAGTGTTAGGCACAAAGATCAACTGACATACGACTGTGATAAGCTCCAGTTTCTCCTTCAAAACTATATTTTACAAGAACAGGTAAAAGAAATACAATATACTTAGGGAGGAAAGGACAGGGAAAAGAAAAACAAAATGGTAAAATAGCGTTTTGAAGAAGAGAAGGTGGCAGTTTCCATTGACAGTTCAAAGCTTCCCTGTAAGACTATTCACCTACCTTATGTGAAAGACACCTGTTAAGAGTTCAAAAGTTTCCACAAAGATCCCTACAAATCTAATTCTTGCCTAGCTGCAGAAGCAGTTTAAAGCTTCTTTCAGACTGCTCATTTCCCTGAACTAGATCCAGTTTAAAAGCAATCCCTCCAAAGAAAAAGAAAACCCAAGCACCTATTAAATCTATTCTCTCTGATAAATCCCTGTATTGCATGAGATGTTCTCAGCTTCTATAATCCCTGTACTTCAGCTTGCCATTTGATAATTTTTTACATGGAACTTCCTAAGAGATTAAAAGAAGATTTATCCTGTGGTCTATATCCCTTCTTTCAGAAATGATATGTTTCTGTTTCTTTCTTGAGAGTGAATGGAGGTCAAAGCAATCATAACTGATCCTATGCACATTTAACTCATACAAAGACTCTTCTCTAATATTTACTAACTGTACGCACTGATACCCTGTGTAAGTAGAAGAAGAAAAGCTACCGAGTGCTTTACATCCATTGAACCACAAGATGGTTTCCAGTGAAGTGCAGTGCAGCAGCTGCAGGTAGCCAGCAGCTCACCATACCTCACCTGCCCCGGAACCATCCTGGCAGAGCTGCTGCCCATGCTCATGCTTAGCACCTAGCAATAATCTATCTTGCTATCAGAACTCCTCTCCTCATTCTGCAGAGGCATTTTTAGCTAGTCTGTTGGCTAATATTCTAAGAATATGCCCATTCTGGAGTTGGTAATAACTTAGAACAGTTTTTTAATGCAGACAAGATCATAGAAACTAAACTATTTATGCTTCTTTAAAAAATTCCAATTCTTCCTTGCTAAACATTTTTATATTTATTATTCTTACATTTGAATGTGATACTTGACTCTTTTACATTGCTTGGACAAAACCAGTGTCAGAACAGTTCAGCTCAATGGTCTTTTCTCACAAATAAGTAATATTTAGATATTTGCCACTTCATTCATCCTGCAGATCCAGGGGACTGTAAACAACATATTATTTGAGAACACTGCACAATTGCTATTATTTTGTCTCATCGGTCCTCATACCAATTAAACTGTCCTTATCCTGAGCAGCATGCTTGAAAAACTTGGGCTGCTGTACACTCAAAAATACAAAGATTTTTTTAATTAGCCATGACATACCCACAGTGTCTGTCTGCTGGCATGGAGGAAGCTGCCTAGCAACAACACAAAAAAATCCTCCAAGAACCGCCAGCGGATTGTGAAGAGTCTGTTAAAAATGGTAATCCCTTTCATGGAAAAGTAGAGATGGTTTCACTTAAGGACAGCAATTCTCAACTTGTTATTTATATACAGTGAACTAAAATAACATTCATAAACTATAAATACAATGTGCAAAGGCCATGTATAATTACTTAAAGCTTTAATTTGCAGTACGTAATTTGCCTTTCACATCCATATGCCTTTTGTTCTGCTTAATGGCAAAAAACATTCCAGCTAGGTCAGACCTACACTGGAGTTTATACAAGGTAGAAATCTCAGCAAATAGTCTGGAATGGTCTTAAGGAGTTATTTATACCATCCCTAAGCACTAAGTTGGGATAAACAAACCATTTCTGATCAATAACACTTTACCTGTTTCCCAAAACCTCCAAATCCAAACAGTAGACAAGCTCCCTTGGTACTCTGCTCAGTTGCCTGGCTCTCCCAACTAGAAAACATTAGGAAATTTCTAAACTAAACCTCCCTTGCTCCAGTTCTGCTTGCTATAATGTAGCATACATAAAGAACAATACTCTTTTTTTAGCAATTACTGACGTACTTGAAAATGCCTATCATGTGTCAGTCTTCTGTTGAGTAAATAACTCCAGCTTCTCTCAGGCTTTCCTTATATAGCTCATACGTCTTCACTGAATTGCTTCCTATTTCTTTTTTATTATTTCTCCAGCTCCTTACACTCCCTCTCGCCTTGCATATTGAATAAATGCT
Organism: Coracias cyanogaster; assembly: GCA_033124195.1. Classification (NCBI taxonomy): domain Eukaryota; kingdom Metazoa; phylum Chordata; class Aves; order Coraciiformes; family Coraciidae; genus Coracias; species Coracias cyanogaster. The sequence continues at coordinate 40,671 of JAVSBS010016259.1, read as the reverse complement.
TCCACCCAATCCAAGTCAGCAGTGACAGCTCTAGGTCTGTGGCCATCACTTCTCCAGGCATTGCAGGTCTCAGATGACCTTTCTCTTTCCATTCCTGCCCTCCTCTGGGTTCATCTCCCTTTTGTTGCTGGTTCTATTCATGTCACTGATCAATCACCATCACTGGCCTTTCTACAGAAAATTGCACTAGAAGAAAACCAGGAGATACCAAAGCCAGAGTTGCCCGTTTGGAGTTGACCTTCTCCTTGTGTCAAGAATGCATTTGTCCTGGTTTTGGCTAGGATAGGGTTAATTTTCACAAGCTTAGAGGGGCCACAGCCAGGATAGCCAGCTGAACCAGCCAATGAGATGTTCGAAACCATACACGGTCATACCCGCTATAAAAGGAGAGGGAAGACTGGTTGGTAAGGCTGGAGGCCTTTGGGCATGGTGGTGGTTTGCAGGGCTAAGCAGTCCCAGATGGTGAGCTCTGCACTATGTATCACCTTTTTTATATACTATTCCATTAGTCTTATTATTGTTATTGTTGTTTCTTCCCTTTTTGTGTTGTTCTAGTGAGCTCATCTTCTTTCAACCCATGGGGTTTTGCCTTTTTCTCCCAATTCTCCTTCCCATCCCACCAGGGGCTGAGAGGCAGTGAGTGAGCAGCTTTGTGGTGCTCAGCTGCTGGCTGTGCCTAAACCATCACACCATTTCACTCCAGCCAAGGGCAAATGTGAGGCTGGAGGCAGCAAGCCCCAGAGTAGGCTCTCACCTCCAGCTCTGTGGCACCACCTGGTCAGGGAATGCAATGTGTCCCAAACCAACAGCATTACGGCTTGCTTTACATCCACTCCGGCCAGTTTACCCTCTGGATAACAGGCACTATTTCTTTGCAGCTGGACCCCTGACATCCAGATGGGACACTTCCCTCCCACCTCAGCCCAACACAAAGTACCAGGAGATCATGATGCCCTTGGCACTGACAGCTGCAGGCAGGAGCATCCAAAAGTCCTACAACTTGACCCATGTTGATCATAAGGGAAAATGCACCATTTCTCTTTCAGATTAATTTTGGTTTATTTTAAAGGACTATTTCATTATAGACTCTGAATTGAATGCCCTTAGGGATTGCATCCTGGCAAAACAAAGTCCCTAGTCCCTTCTCAGGAACAATGAATCACTTTTTTTGGTGAAACAAAAAAAGGACTCAGAGTCATCCAGTGGATTTGCATAAATGTTTATCCTAACTTGGCAGAGCTACAAGCAATGAGAAAAAGAGTCCAATAAAGGAATAAATAATCGAGAACTTTAGTACCTGGGGTCAAAACACTGGGAAAATATTCCCTGCGCTACACAAGCTGCAAAACCCAGTCTTTTGAAATACACACTTCCAAATTCAGAACAAATTTGACTACAAAAGCAAAACTTTCCTACCTGTCCCTCTCATTTCTTGTCTTCAGGAGACTATGTCTTGGGGTGTGAACTTTCAGCTTGTTCCTGTGAGCTTTTTTGTATTAACTAAAGTGGGTATTTTGGTTTTCTAAGACAGCTTAAGCAATGTGTTGCAGACACAACTCTTGTGCCTGCTTTTTAATTACAGGGAGGGGAAGCTGTATACTCAGAGGCATTCCTTTTGTTGCTGGCAACATAATAACATTTGCTTAATTGTGTTTTATTAATGTTAATATACCCAGAGGCTCAGACTCTGCCTGCACATTTTTGTAAATTGAATTAAAGGAAAAATGAATCGGAGTTAAAAGACAGCTGATTAATTTTATTCACTTGCTTAAGGGGATTTAAGCCAAATGGTCTCCACATCTATTTTTCTTTAGAGAACAGACTTTATAGCCACAGGGCTAAGAGAAACTTGTCAGTAAGCCATTTGCATTGCCATGTGTCAAGGAGAGCTATTTAAAGCATTAAAAAGAGTGGACATCAGAGAGAGGTGCTCACCCCCTGCTCTGTACAAATGGAAAGGTTATACAGACAGGATCTCTCCTGCCTGCTGCTGAGATCAGAGGGTATTCATAAAGCATTTTTTAATGAAGCTTTCAGAATAACCCCCGCAGCCTGCTGCCCGAGACAGGCAAGGACATGGGCACAGCACAAACCTGATAAAAAGGGACATTTCAGTCCACAGAAAATCCACCGTATTAGCAAAACATACTGTAATTTAGAGGCCATTATTGCACTATTTAATAGGCTTTCAGCCAGTCACAGTAGAAATCAGTTCTTGAGACAGATTTCTCATTTGGAAATAAACATAATTTGTTAAAGAAGCCTCCACTGGATGCATATTTATACAAAGCCTAGGCTGAAGTATCAGCATGAATGCGGGGATGTTTAGTAGGAAACTCACTCTATTTACCAGTTATTCAGAAGGATCTGGTCAGAAGAGACTCTGTGTACAAATACGTTGAGCATTTCTGGCAATCGCAATCCTCTTTTGAATTATTTCATCATGACTTCTTATTCTAAACTGGGAAGTCAGAAAAGACAGCAAAGCAAAAATCTCAAAGAAAAAGGTATGTTTAAAACATATGCAAAAGTGAACGGATCGAGCCTGTCCTTGTAAGCAGAAGGCACAGCAAGGGTTCCTCATCGTGACTGGGACAACATGGCAGGATCAAGATCTGAACATTTTTCCATCTGTTTTCTCAGCAAGGGAGCTGAGAAGGAAAAAGCCTAATCCATAAGGATTTCCACTCTGCCATGTCCCATCACCATGGAAGGGGCTGAAGGAGGCTCCCAGTCAGCACAGACCATCTCCACACACATGGCCATGGCCAACACTCTCCGCAAGTACCATCAGATCGCCTTGCACTTCCTCTCCTGGTTAATCCTGGCACCTCAAATGGCTCCCAGTACCTCTTCCCACAGCTGACGACGTATGGATAATGAAAATGACAGAGGAAGAGGAAATGCACAATTTCTGAGAGTAAAGAAAAATTATTATTAGGCCCTCCAAATAACCTGTGAGACTTTTTACAGGCTTTTTCACATCCTGTGTGCTGGGCAAGTAAGACATGTGTACCACCAGGTCTTGCACATTGCATGCACTTGGCAAATATTGTGTTGCACCCCAGCACCCCGAGGTACTTTCATGTGCTTCAGGCACAATAAGCACAGCTGTCCACCAAGTCAACAGCCATGTCAAAATGTGGGAAATTTGTGGCATGGCTTTACAGCTCTGGGTGGCAAGATCCTCCCTTTTTTCTCCTTTGTGCATGTGTCACCAATACAAGATCCTGATGGAGTTTTTCACAATGCTTGCAGATTCATGGTGACCACACCATGGGCATCTCACTCATCCAGAAGTACATGATGTTAGTCAAACCGCAGCCCAGGACACACCACTTTGCACACACCATCCTCCAACTTTGCCTCCAATCTTTCACAGTTGTATCTCTATTGTGAAGGAAATATTTACCTTTATGTTGCTAAATGAGAATGATCTCCACCACCACAAGCAGGGGTCAGGGTTATTTGGCAAAACTGCTTTGTTTTCAGGAGTACCCTGACATTTCATCAGAGCTTTGTTTTCCACTCCTTGTGAAGTAAACAAATTAAAATGCAGGAGTAACAGGCTCTGAACAAAAGAAAGATACAGCTGTCACCCATGTTCCGCTCCTTGCAGGATGGAAAACCCTCAGAGACAATTGCTGCCAGATGAGGAGGAGGTCTTCCCCCACTTGCCCCTCAGCCTGCTGCATGCAGCAGAGTGAAGACCTCTCAGTGGCCAGCCTGTATCTACAGGACATGCAGGGCTCTGAATGCCCACAGAAATGTGTGGGATTTTGGGGTGGCCAGTACCTCCTTGTGCTTCTCCCAGGAGGCACAAATGCTTTTCAATATTCTTTCATGCTCCAGGCTGGAGGAGGCAGGGATGGAAGGGCAGAAGGACTACTCTGCAGAAGTCCCCTCCTTTTAGCAGTGGACTTTATGCTCACTGACACTAACACAGTTGTGTTCCTCCATAATATACTGTCCTAGGTTTGGCTAGGATAGGATTTTCAGCAGAAGCTGAGAGGGGTCCACAGCCAGGAGAAAAAACTGAATCAGCCAATGGGATATTCGATACCATACTGACGTTGTGCCCACTACATAAGGGCAGGGGCCAGGCTGAGCGTGGTCTCTGGCACGGTCCTGCTGTAGGTGCAGCCTTAGGCTGTCAGGTTTGTTCCTTATCACCTGCTTTATATATTGTTTCATTACTATTATTGTTATTGTTGTTTCTTCTTTTGCATTGTTCTATTAAATTCTCCTTATCTCAACCCACAGGGTTTTGCTTTTTCCCCCCTGTTCTCCTTCCCATCCCACCGGAGGCGGGATGGGTGCTGGTGTGGGTGAGTGGCCACATGGTGCTCATCTCCCAGCTAGGTCTAAACCATGGCATATACAATGCAGAATAAAGACTTATGAGGACAAAAATCCCATTTTCAAAACTACACAGAAGCAGTCACTTTTCAGAAAGGTCACTGCACTGCAAAGGAGACATCTCTGAGCAAGCCAGGCTACCCTCTGGAGCTTCTAGCTGGTGGGCCAGGTTGTGCCACGTTGTGCCAGGCTGTAAGTAGATACTCCTCCTTTGATCTAAGTGAGGGATGCTCTTTGCACTGCAGCTGAGCTTGGCTCATAGTGACCCAAGCCCTGTAGGAGCTCAGTAGTAGCCTGAGAGAAATTCCCAGGCCCTGCTAGAGACTCCTCAGGATGCATTCACAGGGTGGGCCTCACTTCTGAACTTTCCCTGTCAGAAAGAGAGAAATAGCTGTCATTTAAAAATAGAAATAAAGTTTCTGAGGCCCCAGCACTCATCTCTGGTTTGCTTGTTTAAATTACTTCCAGCTGAAGAGGTAGTCCCCCTGAGACCTCTTGAGTGATAGGAACTTCAGGCTGAGAAGGCTATGCGAGCTTTGGCAGTGTTCAAAATGATACTTTAAAACTGATACAAATTTGCTGTCTTGTAGGAACAGCCCGAGGCACTCCCTTTGCAAAGGGAAAAATGTGTCACGACAGGCCTACGGTGCACACTTACAATACTGATGCTGCTCAAAGAAAGTGCAAAACATAGGCATGCATACAAGGAATCCAACTCTTCTGCCAAACACAGCCACACTCTTCATCAGATCACACAAGAGCAGCCAGTCACAGTCTTCAGAAGGGACTATCCCATACATTAGAAACAGTGCTTACAGAAAAGGCTGACAAAATCAAAATGATCAGTGAAACAACTGCCTCCCTAAATTTTCATTAACTGAACTGCAATCTTGTCAGTGAGTTTTCTGGTCTCACAAGACTACACGCTTTGCATTTGAGTGCTGTGGAGCTCTGAATCAGAGATACCTTGCTCATCCTGTACCTTCAGTCCAACATGTTGTTCCACTATGAGCCATAGCACAAGATCCAGCTTTAGATGTGGATGTATGCGTAACACACTAGCAGCACTTCTATCGTTAATGACATTTCAAGAATGGGTCCTCAAGGCCCACAAGAACTCCAAAAGGAGTACAATTTTGCAGGCTCAAGATAACTTCTGAATTTTGTTATAAGACATTGATTTTATTGACTTCAACATATTTTGCTGGTTTTCATCCACAAATTGTTTAAAAGGAGTTTCAGAGGTCAGGAACAGTTCTCACTGTTTTGCTAAATATCAAAGAGAGTCTAGTTCATGCTTGTCACTGGAAAACATCTTTTCAGAAGTGACACTACACATTATTAGCTTCCTCACTGACCTGTGCTGGTTGTTAGAGGAAAACTCTTCTCACTCTGAAATACTCTTGACCTTGTACAAGAGTGGTGGGCAACATGAAGCTAGACCAGTTCTTTTACCTATGATTCACCATTCTCTCGGATACAAAATCCTATATGTCCCCATCTGTGAACATCACTCTTAGCAGTAGATTAATATTATGGGAAAGTGAAAAATTAATTTAACTACTTCAGTCTGAAGACTGACAAAACATTTTCTAGGGTTAGAGACACGTCTTCAACTCCAGGATTTCCTCCTCTTTTTTTCCCAAAACATGCAAAGCTTTCAGTCAGGCAAGACCCTTATCTTAGAATAATCATGGCTTCAGTAGATATCCTGACACACCAGCTTTCTCTCTGGGTTTCTGGACAGGTTCAAGACTTTTACACTTCTCTCAGAATTTTCTGTGATGTCACAACAACCCAACGCACCCTCAGAATTACCTTGTTTAAATTCTTTTTTCCAGTGTTACTGTCAGTTTCCACCTATCTTCAAATATTAAACTTTCTTGATCATGCCAAGATGGAGCTACTGCCTGGGCAGAAAATAAAAATTTCTAGCAATTGTGTCAATACTTAACTTTACACAAGTTGTCCATCCATTGCAAGGAAATGCTCTCTGCCCTCTGTCACAGTTGTCTTCAAATTTGTGTGTGTGCTGGTTTGGCCTGTTACATTTCATCGCTGTAAGCACTGGCAATTACAGTTCACACAAAAACATGCAGAAGAATGATGCTAATGGTTCATTACCAGTAAGAGAAAGAGCCCAGGCAGGCTGCTGGCTAAAGAGCATGGAGCAGGGAGCACAGACTGGAGAGACAGCCCCTCTTCCTGCTGCTGGGAGCTGTACAAGTGAACCTCATCATCTGTCTCTCATGCCAGCAGACACAAAAAAAGACAGCTGCTCAAAATCACACAGCTACGGAGGGTACAGCTGGGAACAGAAGCTAGACCTCTCAGCAATGTCTTACCTATGCTACCAAGCTGTTTAATGTCACAGACTAGCCAAATGCTTACTTCTCTCTGCACTTACTGGCCGCCGTATGCTATGGCACTCCAAAAGAGAACAGCATAGTGAAGATAAAACTGCATTATATATCTGCCAGTCTTAAAGATCAGTTTTGCAAAATGTTGGCTATCTGTAATATCCCCTATAATCAACTTGATCCATGGAAGTTCTTCATCTCCCTTTAAAGAAGTAATAAACCATGGAATAAATACTTAAATAGACAAACTTGATGTGTTAGCTGTTATCCCAGCTGGTAGCATCCCACTTACCCTGGATGATGCTTTCAATATATTGCCCTGTTCTAGCATTGTAACGTTGATCTGCTGCAGAATATTCCATGTGAAAGTAGGAATTCAGGCCTTTAATAAAATCAGAGTGCTTTTTCCAAACATTATCTGAAAAAAAATCTGATTCCCTTGTAAGGATAGGAATCACGGGAAGAAAGTGTTTTCATCAATGGCACGTTTACATATAGGATTTTCTCCAAGAGCTGTGCTCAGGTAAAAAAAAAAATCTGTGCTCCAAGTAGTAACTATTGTGTAAAAAATAGGGCTTCTTGAATGGATTCTTAAAGATAGGTATAAAAGCACAGGTGGAGATAACTAACACCACAACCCTATGACATGAAACCATTCACCCCATCAGGTCACTCTGTGCTGCCAAGAGTCATCGTCATTAACCAACTATTTCATTAACAGTCACCATATGAAACACAAAGAAAGTGGAGCAACATTTTGATGTCAAAAATAGACTATGTTTGAGATAGAAAAAACACAGTGTATCAGGTGCTTGGAGCTGAAAATTGAGACAGGAGACACAGATGTGGGGAGTGCCTGAGTCAGAGGAAGGATAAGGTTTCCTACCACACCCCCAGCTCTGTCCAACAATAGCTGTCAGCAGAGGCTTGGCCTGTCCCACCAGCAGATAGTTAACCAAGATGGCAGTCTCAAGCTTGTTACATCAGAGAAAAGCAAAATCCCAGCCTGTGAAGAGGTTTGAGGCCCGTAAGAACAAACGACTGCTGCTGCACACATGCATGCCAGCATGAAGGTGTAGATGTTGATGGCCTATCATCTTTTATATAGACAAGGCCATAGGCAGTCAGCCCTTCACACTAAGGGTTTAGCCCAGTCAATGAGTGAGGAACACAGAGTGGATAGATCCTGAGTGGTCCAGCAGTATTCATGTTTTGATATCTTCAACTGCAAGCAGCATCCTGAGTGCAGGGAATTTGAGAAGATGCTTCTACTCCTTTTCATAGCTTAAATCACCTCTGTGTATACCATTGCACGGTACAGGTGTGTCACCAAATATCACTTCAGCCAGAGTTCAAACCTGGACCATGAAAAAGAAAGAGTTTATTCCCCACTACACACTAAATTTCTGCAGTTAAAAGCTTGTGAGACAATTTATACATCTTTGGCTCCAAGAACAGCTGCAGATTTGATATATACAAACCCTTCTTGATTGCAGCACTCTGATTCCTGTGAACTCCTGCCCATCATCAAGGAACAAAAAAGCCCCCAGACTACAGTTTTCACAAGTCTTTATTGAATTAATAGGAGGAATAAATGGTTTTGTTAGGTGCCTTAGGAAGAAGAGCTGAATGATGGAGTGACATTTATGTGGATTAACAAGCAAGTTGCCCAAAGGAGAACTGCAATAAGCTCTTGAATGCACTGTCATTCACTCTTTCCCATCATCTTTCAGTTCTGATCAAGTGTCACACAGAAGAGAGCATCCCTAATGCTCACATTCTAAATCTGATTGTTCAGCCCATGCATCAAATTGATTCTGTTGAACAGAAGAGAAAGGGATGGCTGCTGGGCAGGCTTCCCACTGGGGTATAAATGGAGCAGCACAGCTCCAGCCTGGTTTGTCTTGATGTCACAGGGCAAGCAGGGAGGCAGCACGGTACATCTCCATGAGAGACTCCCTCCATCCCTGGGCTGAGGGAGAGACCCTGACAGACAGGCAAGTTGCTCTGCTCTTCCCAAAAGCACTTTTCACATTTCCTCCCAGCTGGATAGCACGCCATATGAAGTGGCTGTAGAGAACGAACTAGTTAGTACCTCTAGAATCTTCTGCTGCTTAAAAATAACATGTATCCAGGCAGACACGTACTCTGCTATTTGGCTTCCTGAGATGTAATTTTCACGGCTGTAATTCCGATCAGATTCTCAATTTTAGGTAAGAGAGTCATCAGGCTCCTTCTCTAATTTATTTTCAAACACTGAAGTGAGGAACTGTGATTTGAGTTTTTTCCCATGTTGTGTCTATTAACATTTTGCTCTCAACTTCTATACCCCATGATCACACACATATGCTTTGCAAAAGCCTAGTAACAGGACATCTTTGCCTTTTGCCATGGAGCCACACTACTAAATGCCAAAAGGAAGCTTTCCCTTGCATTTCCTCTTTCACAATAAAAGAATATTCAGAAATATTTTTTTTCCTTTGTGTTTATCAGTGTCAAAACAACCACTATATGTGTGGGACAGTGGAGCTCTGTGGCAGCATATAGGCAGAAAATAGTATCTTGGGCCCTTTAAATGGAAAGCCCCGATCCCCATCAGTACTGAAGGTTGAACTGCTTTGAGAGTCACTTGGCAGCCACTGTAGCATAAAATACTCTGTATAGGAAGATGTTAATTAACTTTTCAGAAAGGATACTACCTTGCAGGCACTGCTTTGTCATTGTCAGCTAAGGATGGCTCTCTGCCTGGCCCTGGGGATGGCAGGCAAGGCAGCAAGCTGCCTGCGAGGGCACAGGAGTGCCAGTGGGAAGGCCAGGAGCCACGCAGTTACAGTTCCCCAGAGCCAAAGCACATCCCACCCCGATGCTCCATCTGACTCTGGGAGGCACCAGGGCAGGGACCAAACCACTGGGTGCTTCTCAATCCACCGGTCTTGTGATAAGGGAAAAGCAGGAGGAAGTGGAAGGGAGGTGAAAGATGAGGAGAGAGGCGCCGATTTCTCCCTTCTCCAGATAAATTCTTTACAAACAGGAGTGGGGAAGTAGAAGTGCAACGGGAGCAAACATCTTAGACCTCAGTGCTAAGTTAAATTGTCAAGAAAAAGGGAAATGGAGAAAACTAGGTGGTTGGGAGGGTGTAGCTGGGGAACAAAAGGAAAGAGGGAGATGTTTGGTGTGAAGACAGAGTGGTTTGTGGCACTCTGCACTGCCTACTGCCTGGAATCCAGCCTTGCTACACCCAGGCATGGGGGGCTGGTCCTTTTTTTTTTTGAGAACTATATTCCCCCAGCACAGGAAAACAAAGAATTTGTCAGAGCTCTGGGTCAGCAAGAGGGTAGCTGCACTTTGCTATTAGCTCTGCTTTTTGCATTTCTGCCTCTTGATACTACTCTAATTTTACATTATTCATACATTGGCAGGTGCAGAGGTTGAACACGGAATTATAGAAGATAGAAAAGAAAAGTTATTTTACAAGGTGACTTAAAAAATATTTTTATTTATAATATTTGTACAGAAGCTTTCTCATCATTGGAAAGAAGGGAAGAATCACACTTCAGAAAACAGTAAGTTACAGTTCAGAGACCCCAACTCAGATACTTAGACAATGTGCAATATAACATAACTTATTTTAGAATCCAGCCAATATCCACTCCAGGAAAACACATCTGCATACAAAAGTCATGTGTGACTGGATACAATCAGTACCTATAGGCAGCCACTGATATTTTTAGTAGAAACTAATGAAGGTTTACCCTTGATGCTATCACACAGAACAGTCCTCTTACCTAGCCTCAGAGGCATGAGGACCACAGCTGTCAGGATGCTGCCAAGGCAATTTGCTTGATGCAGAGTGAATGTTACACGCCTGCGTGCACAAGCACACATGCACCCAGAAGAGCTCGTTGGGAACCCAGGCTTAGCTGCAATTAGGAGCAGGAGTGAGTTAGCTTGAAATACATTTATTTTGATTAAAGGCTTTCAGTTTTAATGTATCTTCACTTCTTTTTTTATCATATCATAACACAGATCCTGCTACTGGTCCATCTAGTCCATTAGCCTTTCTCCAGCAAGAGGTCAGCATCAGATAGGAACTCTCACATGGGCAGTTAGGGACACCCTGCCAAAAGTGGCACTTCCAGTGCTGCAGCAGCCAGTACAAGGACAAGACATGCAAGAGCTGGTTTTGCTATGATTTTAAAATAGCTATTCGTGAAAACAGGCAACATTTCACTTAGGAAGAGAACAAGAAAGCAAAGGGATACACTGGGACTTTGCTCATCCTCCCACTTCCCTCCTGCTCTACTGTCCACACACTATTGAACACTGTATCAACTTACGTAAAACAACTACAGCTGTTTTTCATCAACAATGCAATGTTACTAATACACAGCCAGATTGAGACCTCTAAGTCTCATAATTTTTGGATATATGATGCATTGTCACATTAATTTTCATTACGGTTAGATACAGTTTGCCTCTCCTTGTGACCTGCTCTTCCATGCACCCATACCACGTCCTTCTTGTGCAACTCACATTTGTAAAGTCCTATTTATTTCCACAGACATTTCTCTAGCATTTTAAATAATTTTCACCACCTCCATTGCAAACATCTGAACGTTTTTGGTATAGTTTTTATTTAGGGCTACCAGAACTGAAAGAAGTATCCCAGCAGAAGGTCTCCCATGAATTTATAGGTTTGTATGATGATCTGGAGAATTTTTCACTTTTTTGCCCAGCATTTTCCTTGCTTTTCAAATATTTTTTATTTTTTCCTTAGCAGTTAGATCAGGCTAGTCCTTTTAGTAGGAGTGTTTATAAACTACACCTTATAAATAATAAACTGTAATAATTCCTGATGATGTGCAGTCCCACTGCATGCCCACCTTGTGGCTCGTAGCTTATAGGACAGCAGTATTTTACCTATCCAAAGCCTAAGCTGGCACACCACTGTCTACCCCCTCATGATTATTATTGTTGAGATGGAGCGAAGAAGCCACAGTAATCCTTTGGGGACAGACAGACAGTCAGATCATCCTTTCAGCAGAACACCAGAATCAGCCATGACCACCCAAAACTTGAATACAAAAATGGTAAACTCAGCAGCACAAATGACTGATAGCCAGTTTGTGCTACCTTCAAAGCACAAGACAAGTCACATCTGGAGAGCAGCCTCTTGTACTGCCTCCTGCAGCTGCTTCTGCTGGAGAAATGATGTGAGGAAACACATTCCTTGTATGGGCTTTATTGGCCCATGCTCTTTTTTTTATGGTATTAAGATACTACAATGATGGGCATCTCAGAAATAAAAGAAAAATTATTATTTTGGAAAAAGAAATTTTAGAAAGACTCTTAAACCAACTGCTGAATGTATAGCATGAGAAAAGCATTTCTACTAAGACTGACAGTTTTCTTCTGCACTCCCATTCATGTACACACCAGAGGGAGAAGTTTCATGTTGAGAGACATGGCAAATTCATGAAGTTAAAAGCACTGAAGTGAAATCACTTTCAAAGCCACAATTTTTTAACACACTCCCCGCCCCCCCCCCCCCCATAGTAACAAAGACTTTTGAGCAAAAAGGAAGATATATAAAAAGTGCATTATAACCCTGCTTTATAAACATTCAGAAAGTATGTTGCTTTTCTATGTTGCTAGAAACTTAAAATCTAAATAACCTTCAAATACTTTATTTTTCAATTAGCCAAGTTTTAGAATACAAAATATCACAATCACATGATGACCTTTGAACTTACAAGCAAGTTTACCCTAAACCATCAAAATATTTGCTCCCGAATAATCAGTGAGATTCAGAGATCGGCAAGAGGAAGACTTAGTGTCCCATTTGCATATATCAGAAACTAATCCTATATGTCTGGAAGTTTAGCAGTCTGCATGACTGGCCCTGTGCAACTGCTTTTAGGAGAAGGGGTTTGACAGAGATACAGGCCTTGTAGAAACCCTGAAGTGCTTCACCTGCCTTGAGAGACTGTAATTGGAAGATCCAAACAGTCAAGGTAAAATTTGAAATTTTTCCTACATTTAAATTGGAGCAGACAGGACTTAACAGCATCAGGAATACTGAAATGTCGTGATTCAAGTGCAAATTAATGAGCTCCAGGGTGTATTTGTTAGGAAATCACTGGGAGGAATTATTGCAGTTCTATGAAATTTTGGAGTAAAACTGTAAATAATTCTTATGTTATTGAGTAATCCTGGTAAACTGATGAATGGCTTGAAATCTTATTAAAATGATGGCAGTTTAGACTTCTTAGCATGACTCAGGATCACTTCGTACTTTAGCCTGGAAACTCAAAGCAGTTTTCAGTAATAATAGATAGAGGAATATCAAAGACGGTTCCTGTATTGACTATGACAAGAGTTCAGACAAAGATCTAATGAGAAACAGTGAGAACAGGTAAAATCTCATCTGCCTCTGCTAAGATGTTAAAAAAAATCAGATGCATGTACCAGTTTGGATTAGTCACATGTTGTTATGGGCTGGGTTGAAATACTAATGAAGGCAACACCCTCTGGCTTTGATTTAGGTGACCATTTCAAGTTTAATCCCAGTCTATCCACAGGTTTTAATGAGAGCTGCTACCACGCGCCCAAAATACCCATTTTCCCGTCTTCACCATTACCAGTCACCTTCACTGTGGTACAGAAACAAGAATCCCTGTTTCAGCGGCAGGGCAAATTCATGAACAGTTTGAAATCTTCCAGTAGCTCCTGCTTCTGGATTTGCCCCAAAGCCAATGAACATTTTCTGCTGACCTCTGCAGTTTTCTATCAACGCTTCAATTCTACCAAAATTGCTACTGAGGCTTCATGTCCAGTCCATCTGAAACAACAACCAGAAGCGAAAAGACCACAGGGCACTTGCACAGGCTTATATGAAACAGCATTTCATCTTTAGCAATCAGGATAAGGAATAAGAGCGAGCTGCAAAGGGTAGAGGTCAAGACAGGTAGGGAAATAGTCAAGAAAACTAGGAGCAGGAGGATGAAGCTACCTGCACAGTGGGCACATCAGTTTGCCGGTGTCTTCCTTGGGGTAACACCTATCACCTCATGAGCCCCTAACTATGCTGCTGAATATTTCTACACATCTCCAGTAGAAATATCTTGCTGCTTGACTTCCTACTCCAAATGTATCCAATATACTGTCCAGTAAAACTGGACCTTACTGGTTCTTTTTAATATAAATATTAGAGTTATGCTTTCATTTTTCTGTTTGCCTGAATTAAGAGTCCAGAACAGCCTATTCTCTCCTGCAGGCAGGACCCCTCTGAGACGTGCTCCACCATCCTTTCTCCCTGCATCCTCCATTCACCTCCCATAGCCTCTTCTCTCGCTTCAGTCTGTCTCTTGGCAGTAAATCATTCACCATGTCAACCTGTGAAGCCACCTGCCAAACAGAGCTGACAGTATTGTCATGATGGAAAATGCTAATTAGTGCCATCACCTGCTTCGAACAGCAGTGGAGATGCTGGAAGAAGGGGTGCTGCCAGACACTGACAGGGGACACAGGGTGCTTCGTTCCCCCCATCTCTGACTTTCTGATGTGATGCCCAGAGCAGCCTCTGCAGTGGGGGAAATGACTGACGATTCACAAGCTATCGTGCTGCACAGAAACAGTCAGATTGTTCATTTTGTTGGAGTACAAGGTTTCTATAAAACCACTGGTCAGTGGCCAGTTCTGTAAAAAAGCACTGGAGGAGGTGCACATGAGAACGGGTAAGCAAGCATAGAAGGGAGAGCCAGCAACAGATCCCTCAATGTGATCTGATCAAGGACAACAACCGAAAAAAAAGAATAAGCAGATGAAGGAAAGTGAAGAACTGCTGAGAATCTGCATAAAATGAAAGACACCAAGGTAAACAAAATGAATGTTAATTTACTAGAGGAAGGTAAGGAGAAAAACAGGAGAGAATACACAACTGGAAGAGGAAATTGACAGCACAAATCGTCAGGGACAAACAGAAAAGAGGGGAAAGATACAAGGCATATAAAGATAGGGAGCAAGGAAGACTGTAGGAGAAAGTAATGAATGGACAAGTGTGTAGTGCAAAGAAAAATAGCCTGAATATAGTAAACAAGCCCAGAACAATGTGAGAACTGATGCTCCAGCTAAGATAATCCCAGCTTTCTCAGAGAACAGAATAAGTTGTCATGTATGGGTGGTGGGGAGAAAAAAATGTGTCTTACTTTATCTTCTGTCATTGTAGCCTCGAGAAGCATTTCTGAGCAGAAATTGTGTGGAGTGTAGGGGAGGAATGACTTACAATTACAAAATCACGACATGCTGTGAGCCAGGCAGTACAATAAGCAGCTTATCTGAGAGGCCATCAGCCTGTATAAAATCTGCTCTGCTCTGGTACTTTATATCCCAATGAAAACTGGGACGGAGTCCACATTGTCCAATGTGGTGCAAAACACTCTGACTTCATTAACTGCTGTTTTTTCAGTTACCCAGCAGCATCAAGCCTCCAGCAAGCATAACCTTTTCCACAGAGACCATCAAGGAAATGCACCAACAGAAAAGAAGTTGCAGCCCAGGTCCCTTGAATTTGGGGTCTGATCCAGCAGTTAAGTTACAGTGTTTGGCAGCTCCTCAAAACAGCTGGAGATTTGATACCTCTTCCACAGCATGAAAGTCTTTCACAGTAGAAAGGTTTTGTGGGTGCAAGAGAACCTTGAAAAATGTTGCCACCAAATATGGGACCAAAATGATGAGTGAGGACCAGGAAGCCAAACAGGACATTGGCCTGTTCCAAGTGCAACATGTAGACAAGGGTCTTTGCCATCACTCTCCATCTTGGTCCATATCGCACTTGTTTATCAACATCAGATATGTCTTCCACACAGTAGAATGGGTCCATAACTGAATGGGACCTACCAAGTGGTAGGTATGAAGCGGAGGCTTGGTGGCAAGGGCAGGTACTCAGCCATGGGACAGCAGGGCCATGCAGCAGAACTGGGAAGCAGGAAGGAGGATGTCAGGGCACAGGCTATGGGGCAGTGGCAAGCATCTGACCCTGCTACTGCAGCTTCAGAGCCTGGTATATCACATGCTAGTAGGACTTTCCAAAAACATTTGTCTATGGTGGAGGACGGTTTGGTCTTGCTTGATCTTCCCAGATCTCTCTTTGGCTTAGGGCACAGTGGGCCACTGTAGAAGGGAAGAGCCCAATAAAGCTGACAGGAGTCCTGACATTTGTAATAGTGTTGGTGGGAAATGAGTCTGGGTATTGCTCTGTGACTGATCTCTGTTATACCGGTTACTGGCCAAAGAAGGCTACCTCTTGCTGCTGACCCCCACAGAGGAAGATATGCTGGAGTCACCCTGCATTAGGAGCTGTATTTTCAGAGCTCTGGGTCTTCCAGGCAGAGGAGACAAGCCTGCACATTTTGTTTACTTATTAAGTGCATTACCGAGGGGTTGCTCATCAGGGTGTGGATTTCAGATGCTTTGCAAGATCTGATGTCTCCAAGATATTCACATGAAGTTCTGCTTGTGTCAGCTGTACTTCATCTTTTTTTCTTCTTTTCCCTATCCAATCCCCAACATGGATGCATCTGCCTCAGAGCAGTGAGTAGGACTGTTTTTTCTCACAGCATTCGTGTTGCTACATGCACAACAGGGTCTGAGGCGAATAGACAGCTCTAGTAGACATATCTTAAACCGAGCTCTACTCAATCCAGAGCAGCTCAGATAGATAGTAAGCTGCTGATGATCAGCCCAATCAGCCATATCCAAGAAGAGTTCGAATGGGAAGAGGTGCAAGAAAAAGGCTACCAGGATTGTCAGGGGACATTAAGAGAGATGTCCTTGCTCAGCCTGACTGAGCAGAAGCTGATAGGTAATGGGTTACCTTTTTATAAATACCCCTGGAGGAAGGCAAATACCAGGGAGTGACAAGCGTTATTCAAACTGGAAGATAGCTTTGGCACAGGAAAGAATGGTTATAAATTGTCCATAAACAGATCTAGAATGGAAATTGGGTTTTTAATCATGGGAGTTTTGTAGCCTCTGATTAGACAATCCAAGTCCAGAGCAGCAGAACACTGTTAAAGGAGACAGGAATGCCCACAATAAGCATCTGGGAACAACGATACTGTGAGCAGTGGACTGAAGCAAAGCACCTAATCTCACAGCCAGTGTCATTAGGAATATCCCTTTTGCCCTTAACTCATCCCAACACTTTAAATCCAAGAAATCATGAGAGAGAAGATGAAGCTCTCCTTCTAAGTTGCTTGGGGAACAAAATAAGAATCTTCAAACAATATAAATGAAACTAATCTCTGACAAATGGCATGCACTGACAACTCCTCTGTCACAAGGCAGGACTGAAGGAGGTTATGACCATCTGCTCTTCATACCCATGGGAGCACGAAGAGGCCTGAGATGCAGCTATTTCCCTAGTGGGCACCGTTGTACCAAAAAGCACAGCCTTAGCCACCTGAGCTGGTCAGGCACCTTCCACTCACACTAAAGCAAAATAGAAAAATCTGCATGTGAAGTGGAAAGCAGGTTAACTCTCACTGCCTTTATTCGTGGTGTAAAGTCTTCAAAACAGAAAAGAGCTGTGAGACATCCACAGTAAGACTGGCAGACACCGTCATTTGTCAAGTTGCCTACAGGTTAGCATAGCATGGCCACCTCACCACCCTTGTGTCGGCCTGAGCCTCAGGACAGGAAGTATCGTGGAGGAAGTATCCTGCTTCTGTCCATCAGCTTTTAAGTCCATACAATCCCCTAAGAAGATCCCCTCCTTCTCATCATCTCAGACACTGAACTGTGGGTCTACTCTTTCCTGAAGTGTCCGAGTCCATCCACATGCTGTGGGTTCTCTGTTTGCTGGCTCTCTCCACTCCTCTCTGCCCTATACCCACACTTCTCCCGGCTGAGCCACCTCTTCCCATCCTCAGGCGCGGAAATTTGACCTGTTCAGCCAGGCTAAGTAAATAGACACTCCCCTCTGCTGCCCTGCAATGCCTTTTTTAATAAAATGCATAGTACACGGTGTCCACAGATAGGTGTGAACATTCCTAACCTGTTTGTCACTCACGTTCACTAACGCAAGTACTTCTCCCTCGAGCACATAATCTTCCTAAATCAAAGAAACTGATTTAAGAATGTCAAATAACATGACTGCAGATCCAAAACTTGTTTAGCATCTGTTGTGTTTAAATATTGTTTTTCTTCATAGTTAACATCCCACTACACCGGCATATCTCTTCTAGGTAAGGAACTCATGGGACACCTTCCTAGTGCTCTTTGTAGCAAAGATATTAAATGTTAAAAGCTTGGTTGTATTAATTCTGGATGTTTCTAGAATTTTAGAATGAACTATTCCTGCAAAGTCTTTTCATCCCAAGAATAAGCTTACATGAAGATACGCATTACTGCTTCCAATCACTCTGCCAACCGCTCTTGAATTTGTCTTCATTCTCTGTAAGTATTTGAAGGGCAGCTATCTCTTTGTAAACAAAACACCAGGCTTTCCCTGTTTGTCTTCTCTAGGATAACTGCGTTTATGTATGCAGCTGAACTTCTGCTTTATGACTGTAAAATACCCTCAATATTCTTCTACTGATAAACACATTTTTTTTCTACTGGGAAGGGCAACAGAAAGACAATGCCAAAAAACCACCCCATTCCAAAGTAACATCTTTTGCAATACACCTTAAGTTTCTTATCACTTTTGTGTTATCTCCATTCATTGCTATTGCAAAAAGCTTTTGAACTAATTTTGAAGTTGGCCAGGATTGTACCTGAAAAGTCACAATAAGTCTGACTGAACTGAGGTGATGACCCTTGATTTATAGCCCCTCATCCACATTCCAGAGAGACTTGCACAACATGAAACCTGTCATAAAAGCTGAGTTTGAAATCTTATGTGTGCTCTTTCTCTATTCCCCAGACCCTGATAATATGCTGGCTGCTACAGCAGCTATTGTGGTCAATCAGAAATTTTAATGCTACTTGCAACACTGCTATGCAGTGACCACTGTCTGCAGACAACTAACAAAATCAAGAAATGTGCTTCATTGAATTACCCTAAATCCAACCATGAGTCAAAACCATGGCTTTTCTCCAGTTACCTTGTTGAACACCACAGACTGTGTCAGAGAAAAGTCCCCACGTGGGCCAGGCGCATGGGTTTGCTCTGCTCTCTGGGAGAAGCACAGCCTTTGCCTGTGATGAGGAGGAATATGGGAGACCTGGATGGTGTGCCCATGTTTGGGTTTTCAGGGGAGAACTGTTCCCAGTTTCGGGCTGGTGCATCACAAACTGTGCTGAGCCCCACAGCTCCTTGCCCATGCAGCCACCCTGCACTCCTCCAGCTGCAGTCACTTGGGCTGTGTAGGCAAGCTTGTGTCTGAAAACAATTAGAAGTTGTGTGAAACATCCTCGAATACTGTAGGATATCTGCTGTGAGCTACAAAATGCAGCTGTTTCATCCACATCTACCACATTGCATAGTCCTTCAGAAAAAACATCCCACTACACCGGCATATCTCTTCTAGGTAAGGAACTCATGGGACACCTTCCTAGTGTTCTTTGTAGCAAAGATATTAAATGTTAAAAGCTTGGTTGTATTAATTCTGGATGTTTCTATGATCTTGGAAAACACAATTCAGTTCCCTATTAGTTGTAAAAAAATATAATTGAAAGACATGAATTGACAATGGTTCAGTATTATTGGACAGAGATGCAGAGATGAGCACTTCACAAATGTTCTTTAATTATATCTCTCTGTGCCTCTTTCTATGTATCCATGGATAAGATCATAACAAGAGCACCAGTGACAGATCGATGTTTGTTCCTTAAGTTCCTGCCAGCCTCCAAAGTACGGGAACTACTGCAGCTACATACAAGGTTCTCCCTAAACATCATCAAAACCCAGCTGACTTTTATGATGAACAAAATACCTATGGAGAGGGGAATCCAGTTTATCTCCAGACGCTGACTCAGTAAGGTATAGTGCATATGTACATTATTTACATGTTCAACAGCTGCATATTTCAGGGCTGCTTTGTGGGTGGGTGATAACCTTAGGAAGAGGGAGGTCACCTTTAACAGTTTTCTGCTGCTCCAGACTTGGATTGGCTGATCAGAGGCTACAAAACATTAGTGTCTCAAATAGACATGCTATTTTCAGGTAGTAATACACCTATCAGCCTTCTTTGCATTTACCCTGCCTTCCACCTTCATCAAATTCAGTAGCATCTGCAGTCACCACCCACTGTGTTCTGCAACCACTTCTTGGGCAGCATTCCACTGAAAATACTGAAAAAAAAAATATCCTTATGAATATTTTAGAAGGGAAAAAGAGTATATGCAAACAGAGATGTAGAGAGATAAAAATCTTCTTTTTTCACTTCAACAGTATAATTATGATTAATTTGTAAGTGCACAGATTGGTCAACATTAGGAGCTAGTTTCGTATGGAAATATCTTTAATTAACAGTTCTGGATTTACTTTTCCAAGTTCCACTCCATCTTTTATAGCAACTGAATGCATATGGGCTAAAGAAAAAAAAATCACACACAGTATGGCAGTCATTAGATGTTATTATAGTAGCTTTGAGTCGTTACCATCTAGTGAAGGGGAAAAGCTTAATCTAAGAACTGAAATTAATTTGTTTTATATTACCCTTCAAACTAGAAAACTACTTTGGAGTACCAAGATTATTATCACATTCCCAGAGCGCATATAAATGTCACTTTCTTAAAGTCAGAGTTGGAACTGGAAACCACAAAAATCCAATATTGCTACCACAACTCTTATTACAGCCACATATCTTTATATTCCAACTATTACTGTTGCACTATTAGTTTGTTACTTCTTAAACATCTGCTGTGTGTTCAAGATACAAAAGAAGATGAGGTGTCTGCCTTGGGCAGGCTATACGTTTAAACAAATAAGAAATCACGCTGGGAATAGAGAGGAAGCGTATTTAAGTCTTGTGATGAGGGAAAAGACTGCCCTGCTGTATTTTAGGCACTCTGTTATAACACACTGGTATGAACACTATGTTGGAATAAAAGTTAACAGGGGAAGTTACTCCAGAGAAATGGTTATTAATAAATAGGCAGCATGTCAGTTCACTTCTACAAGTTGTCTTTCGGTGTTTGTGTATATCCATGGGTATATGGCCAAAAGCTGAACTGGAAAGGCCATTAATGCTCTGCATGTTCTTTAGTGGAAAGCTGATACTTAAATATTTTTAATTCCTGTACCAAATATCAAGGCTTATGTAATGATAGGAGATTTAAAATAACATTTTGAGCTTGAAGCGTGGAAATATCACAAGGGCTTTAAAAGTGCTGCTCCTCAGTGAGGGGCAGGTAACAGCTAAATGGTTTTTTTTATGTAGTGATTAAGACTTCTCTCTGTCACCCATTTTTACATAATCTTACTGCTACACAGTGGTGGGCTGCTAGCACAGAAGCATGTATAATCATTGCTGCAATGTTGGGAGAATGATTCTGAAGTGTGTGGGAAGAAGTGTTATGGAAAGCGTATCACACAGACAAACCGAAGAAAGCGGCGAGGGGAGGTAGAGACATCTAAGGTCACCAGCACCCCAGAATCTCAAAGCATGCTGGTGAAACCCCATCCCAGCTTCTGCATGTAGGAAGGAGGAGATGATGTTGCTAAGGGCACTTACTCATGGTTAAGGTCTGCTTTTAAAAACAGCTACTCTGTCAAGCCAAAATGAAAATAAATTGCAAGTAATTCACATTAGGCTGGAGTTAGGAGAAAACCTGCCCAGACAGAGTTATATAAGGCTTGGGGTTTTTTCAGATCACTTGCCAGCTCCAGAAAACAAATATTATTTAGAAAGGTCTTATTAGCCCTCATTATTAAGCTGAGAGCTTCAGATCCCTGGACCACAGTGCCCCACAGCCCACATATCTCCTAAGAGTGCTGCCCAAGCCCTCATTCCCAGATTAGGGGAGAGCGATGGGAATGGATGACTGTTCCATCCACTCCAGGTGTCACACAATTTAGTTGTGCAATAGGTCCTGCACAGGACCCGTAGCAGTTCATTGCTCTCACTTAGTAGCAGGAGGGCTGATCTGCCTCGTGGCAAAGGTCTCCTCCTGTGCATCACCTGCTATTTGCAATGCCTGGGAGAGCACCAAGGTGCATCCTCATAAAGCTTCAACACATCCATCAGAGAGTTTTGCAGCAACATATTTCCTGTGATGAGGAAGGAGGTCCTCCTGCCCATACCCATGCCAATGCTTACACACATGCCCACATCCTTCCTCCATCCCCCCAGCTCTGATGCACAGTTGTTTCAGGCTCCAGCAGGGAAAGGCTTCACCTGTAAGGATGTTGCTATCATAGCAGTATGGTCCACAGCCCATGTGTCCATCTCAATACATTATGCATGGAGAATCTCTCTCCCTTCTGTGTTCTGCTAAAGGAAAAGCTACTGCCCAGCTCCTTCTGCTGCTGTGTGCAACCCATACAAGGCAGCTTCCAGTGGAGCTAGGAAGACCTGCCAGCAGCACTGCAGAGAGAGAAGTGACCAAGGAACACTTTAAATTTGGAGCCAAAGCTGACTTCCAGGGGCCTTTGCTGCTGTATATGGTGTATTCAGCAGACTTCAAGACCCCACAGGAACTTTGGCAGCTGTTTGTCATGCCTGCTTCTCGTGCTGGCTTTTTGGAGGCCAGAGAATACCATAAATTCAAGGAAGGCATTCTTAAAATGCTATGGCATAAAATGTAAACACTATTAACAATTCCCTTATTAAACTACAGTTTTTGCTATGAATGCCTAAGCATTTGGAGACCTGGTTCTGTCCAATGTCATGAAGTTCTTACTACAGAAATTACTGGGCTGGGGAGTGTCTCTCTGTAGGTTGTATGAGATGTCTCTGCCAGGAACAACAGAAGGTCCTTGAGCTCAGCAGCTGCTTACTGAAAGTAGAACACCTTTGGAAAATCAAGTGGAAGAAGGGAGGAGACAGAAGAAAAACAGAAAAACTTCTGAGAGCAAAATGAACAGATTCAAGGACAGGGTGAGAGCAGGAGAGAAAGATAGGGAGACTGGGACAGAGGCTTGTAGCACAGAAAAGAGCAAAGGCGGCAAATAATTATCTACTTGTGTACCTACCCTGAAACAGAGGGACTTCTGAGGGAAGATCAAGCTGTAGCTGTGGGGCACTGCACCAGGGAAGGTGTCTTCTTGTCTTGCTTGAGGTGCTCAGCGTGTTCTATCTCCCCAGGAAAGCAACTTCCAGAGGTTCAGAAGCTCTGCATGAAGCTGTTTCATCTGCTTACAATTAGTCTGACTGCAAAATCTGTTTGAGTGGGGATTTGTCTTTCTTCGTTATCTTTTTACCTCCTTTTAGGACTGAACTTACAGGAGGGAAGGACACGAGGAAAAATAAAGGGTCATTAATCTTGATGATATCCTATTCAAGGGAAAGAGAAAATGTGGTCATGGAGTGGCCTGGGCCCACCTACACAGGCAGAAATTGCATGCACTGCATCAGTCCAGAGATGTTTTATGTTCCTGGGTCTGAAGCTTACAATTCTTTTCTCTGTTCATGGCAACATCCTCAAAACAAAGGAGAATATTAATATTTATGCTTTTTTTATGTGAAAAATTCTCTCTGGCTAAAGGTCAGTACTACAAGCAATGGTGCCTCCAGAGAGTTGCCAAGCACACCACTTGCAGGACCAGTCTGCAAGCAAGCATGCTGCACTAGCTGTCAAGCTCCAACAGCAGCACCCTGGCCATCCAGGTCAAACCCAAGCCTCCTTCATTAGCCTTAGCTTTAGTTTATTTTGAAAAGATAAAAATCTGTCTTGATCCAGAGGTTTAGGATGTTTCTAAGAGTGTTTTCATCTGTAGACCCCATAGTAGGAGTTCACACATTAGTATGACTTTAAGGGAAAACTCTCACTTAGGTCTGTTTCCTATGCATAATTATAACAGGAACTCACTTTTCTGCTAAGCTTCAAGTTACACTTCAAGCAATAAAGGTTTGTAGGTAAGTAGAGAAAACCATTACCAAAGCCAGGAGCTACAGAACATGCAGCCTTTTTTTACATATGGCGTGGGCCATGTGTGGGCAATTCACACAGTTGGAGCATAAGCACCCAAACTGTGCAGGAGAAGGAAAAGGAAAAATTGCAGGTTGACTAAGAAAAAGAGAGGGAAGAAAAGGCCTGAAGGTTTAGGGTGGAGCCCTATTTTCTCCCTGTTCCTCCTGCACTGGATGTGCTCTGGGTGGAAGGATGGAGGAGTTAATGGCATTGTACAACCTGTGCTGCCTTTCAGCCTCTGTCCTCAGTGTACCTCTGTCAGCCCCTGAAGAAGTCATGGGAGGAGGATACTGGAAAGCAAAGAATGAGTCTGAAGATATAGAGAATTAATAGCACAAGAAAATCCTGGAAAGCATGAGGTAAATACTTAATGGAAAGCACAGAGTTGCCTCCCACTCTCAGCAACTGTGTCTCATGTTGTATTGTCTTCAATCATTACTCAGAAGCTATGACATGCAGTAATCTACTTCTTCAGCCTCATTTCAGCTTTACATGACAGAGTTGTATCAAAATAAAACTACCAGGACTGCAAAACAAACACTTAGCTAAAGCTGAGAGTTTCTAATTAAATCTAGTAGGAAGAACACATTACAAAGAATGTCATTTCCAGTAGTGTCCCTAGAAATGACAAAACAAAGCGGCTGTGAGGAGCACAGCCCACAGAGCACCACCACTCATGTTCATGTGGTGCTTTTCCTGAAAGACATCTCTAGAAGCTGCTGGCAAACCATGTGCATTGTGGCCTCCTGGGGCAGCATCCCTGAGCTGCCACCGCCGTGTGGGGGCAATAGTCACAGCCAGTGCTGTTTTTCAAGAGGAACTGTATAAAGTAGAAGAGGAAGAAAGGGGAAACAGTCTGGGGATGCCTTGCAGCTCCAGTGGAATTCAGCAATGATAGCTGCATGTCAGTAGGAATCCAGTCTGACTCTTTTAATTGAAGGTGTTTTGGTAAAAGTGGCAGGCAACAGCAGTTAAGGATACTTGAGTGTCCTTATGCGAACACTTGCTCACCAGTCATGCTTTCCTTTCTAAAATGGTGGCCTGTGCTTTAGGACCACACCAGGCATAGAAGTTTATCTTGCATGAAAACTTCGGGCAAGGAAGTCAAGGGTTAGGTCTGGGCCAGCCATTAGATGAGTGACAGATGCTTCCCATTAACCCCTCTCCCTTCCCCAAGGGGAAGAGAAAGGGAACAAGGGAGAGAGACTTATGGATTGGAAAAGAAAACTAAAACAGCTTTAGTGAAAATAATAATAAAATTGAATGTACAAAAATATATACAAAACCAACATTGAACCTAAGGCCCCTGAGGGCAATTAATCACCATCACCACTGACGCTGTGGAGCAGGCACTGGGGAAATCCCAGGCTGGGCCCAATGACAGACAGGAGCCAGATTCAGGAGCTGGATTCTGGAACGGGATTCAGGAACACATGGATTAGGAGCGAAGGCAAAACAGACAAAGTCTTCCTCAGATACTAGCTATTGAAGAAGAGCGCTTGACCCTTCTGATCCCTCAGCTTTATACTGAATATGACTTATACAGGATGGAATCCCTTGTTGGTCCGCTCCTCTCTGCAGGTCCAGCCTCTTACTTGCCACACCCCCAATGTGGCACACAAGATTTAGCAGTGACCTTGGTCTCCATAGGAGCAAGCACAAGCAAGAGCCTTTCTGCACACCAATCCTTGGCAGTAACTATAAACATCAAGCAGTATCACTGCTAGAAGCAGCCACTGTCTGCAAAAATAGGCTGTTAACTTTAGGAAATGCAGTTACTTAGAAAAGCCTTAGCCAAAAAGTAAAACCACTGAATAGAATTAGTTCTGTTCTACTCAAACCAGGACAAAAGACAAAGAAATTATTTGCCCTTACAGAAATTACATAAACTTTTCTTTGTTGTTTCATGACTCATTTGAATATCTCTAACACATCAGTTTCCTTACGATCTGGGAGTCAGCAAGGTTATAAAAATCAAGGAGCAAGGTACTATGAATGAAGGTACTATGAAAATTCTAGTTGTCTAAAAAGAAACAATAATATAACAGGACAGTCCCAAAATCTGCTTTCAGGTGGTGATTCTTGCTGCCTAACCTGACCAGAGGCTGGTGCCCGACAGCTCGTACCTGGCTGTGGCAGCCCCGTGCACCAGGAGTGTGTTGCACTGTCCACAACAACCACAGGTTTTGTAAATTAAATGTCTGCAGCCTGTACAAAGGAAGAATGCAAAAACATGAGTTAAATAAACTCATTTCAGTGCACTGAGCTGAAACCATATATATCTTTTCTCAGAAAATAAGAGTGTGTTCATAGGCTAAAAGAGATGATCTACTGGAGAGAGGGGAATAAAGGAAAGCCTTTGGGGGATTCCTTCAGAAATCCTTCCATAAAAAGACCTGAAATTATATTTTCAAAAAAAAAAATCTGAAACCGATGGCTGAGCCAACTTTAGGAGGAATGAGTTTATGGTGAGTAGCTGATAGCAGCAGGCTGGTAATTTCTGTCTGAAACAGTCTAAATGCCCTTAACCCCCAAAAAAGGTCCCAATAGAGGGCACTGGAACCTGCCTTGCCTCCCCAGCAAACCACAAATTCTGGAGAAAACCAGTCCAAGGTGCCAGGTGCTCTTCTAGAACCAGGACTGGTGTTATGACACTTGTAATTATACAGAAACTCATTCTAGGTAGTTCGAATTTGAGATGCTTTTTGTCCTCTCCCCCTGTTGAATTTTTGTCTTTTTCATTGTTTTCAGGAGAAATACCTCATCCTTTTCTCCTGCGCCAAGGCTTCTTCTGGTAGTGGCTAACAGAGCTTAGGTCTCAAATGCCCTGGACAGAGCCATGGTGAGGAACACTGCCGGTGCAGCTGTCTTGAGCAATACCATATTCAACATTTATCCCTAGGACTCGTGGACCGAGGTTGATCAGCTTATTCAGAATATTCTTCAAACATGAAAAACACAGTGGCAACAAGTTAACTTCTTATCATGGGTTTTTTTTCATTCCAGGTGAGGAGAAAATAAAAGGACTTTAAAATGGTATGAAGGAAGGTTTGCACTAGAGCAACTAACAGTGAGGCACTGGACTTCACTGCCCAGGATAATGGTGAGATCCAGCACTGGAGGCTAGATTATCCTACCAGGAACAGGTTTGACTATAGTGTCAGGATTGACAGAAGTATGATTCATCCTGCCTTGGCCAACAGGAATGACTGGAGCCATCTCTTGAGGCAGCAGTCCTATTCTTCCATGCCTCACAATTATTTCCTTCTGTCCTTTTTGCCCAATTACGACAATTCCACTCATTGCTGTTCACCTTAAGTTTCTATATTTCTCCATGCTGTATCTGAACTGTACTAAAACCAAGCCTCTGCCCATCACAAATTTCCCAGCACACTAGTGGGACTTGATGACTTTGTCCTGGTTTGTGTTGTATTTGTACTGCGGAAGAGACTTGCAGCAAGATATTTATAGGAAGTCCATATGCAGAATAATATTGTTACGCATTGGAAACAGATTGTAGTCCACATTAAAACCAAACATGGGGAAATAGTCTTTATGCACATATCCTATAGCATAATCATCCACAAGCTGTCAAATGAGGCCAAACCCCTTTTTGGTTTTGGCAGTCAGGAGGCAGCAGCACCATACATCCTTACCAGGAAGACAGGATTTGATCCACAACAGAGCCTGGGGTCAGCATGGGATAAGTCTGGTGGGAACAGGGCTACTTTCAACAGTTGCCATGATCCTTTCCCGAAAATATGTTGATCTGTGACCTTTATCAACCATGGCAAATCTAGGAGAGCAGCAATGCATTTTGGCATTCCCCCTACATGCCCTCAGAGACTTACAGAATGGTTGAGGTGGGAAGGAACATCTGGAGGTCGACTGGTCCAAACACCCTGTTCAACCAGGGGCACTCACAGCAGGCTGCCCTGCACCATGTCCAGCTGAACTCTTGTTTCTTACGTCTTTATTAGTAAAACAATTTTTTGTTAAGTCTGTAAGGTGCTAAACTAATCATAACATCTGGGGAAGACATGTGAAAATGCTATAAATACTTTTTCTTATCCTGGTCATATTGAAGACAGTAGAAAACATCTGATAGGCTAAAAATTAAACAAAAAAGTCACAAATATATATGCAAATACATAGAGTACAGAGAAGGTGGAGGAATGCCTTAAATAACATTCAAAACTGACTTTCCTTAAGCAGCAACTGAAAACACCATTGATGCAACAACTGCCAGAGTTTGGCCTCGGTTTTTCTCAAATTGATTTGGCCACTCTTTGACCGTTACCTTGTTCTATACGTCTCTTAGATCGACAGGCTAAAGTTTTATTTGGAAATCAAAAGAGCATCAAAGCACTTTCCTGAAGGACGGTTTGTGCTCATTTTCTGGAATGTTAAATTGTTTTAAGAGACCCTGGCAGGGTCTTGGCTCAGACCACATGATGCTTTCCAAAACAAGCCCCACAGCCTGGGAGTTAGTGCTGTTGTGGCAGGTGCAGCGGATGCGGCCCTGCAGTGGGGGTGAGATGCTAATAGTGCAGGTCAGGGCTGCCCCATGCCACTTGATCTCAGAGTAGATAACAGCCATGGGCACGTTTAATTTACTAATGTAGGTGTGGCCTCAAAGTCTAAGCTGGAGTGGGTGAGCTTCACAAAGACAACAGGACTTCTACAGAAACACAGTGAAAAATGTTAATCACAGGGACAAGAGAGGTGGGAATTTCTGTGTTTATTTATCCTGAGTAGTTAATCACAGCATGTTTCTAGAAAATCAAATATGGCTTTCAAGACAAGAGTTCATGTAATAAGCAGGTTTTGTGGGACATCATGTGAAGAAAACCTTAAAGGCTTCAGAAAACATGGTCTTTATGCCACAAAGACCTAATGTGCAAATTATTTACTTTGTGCTGATGCATTTGAAGAGCTTCCCAGGGGCACTGGAAAGGGCTGTTACCAGACTCCACATGGTAGCAGGGTACCTTGGCTCTTAGCTAAACACCTCCAGCTTCACACCACCACCCTGCAGCATCAGTGACTGGTCTGTGTTGCATGTGCACAAGCCGCTGATGTAGCCAAAACCAAAATTTGACTCTCTGTGTAGTTTCTTTTTGGAAGTACAAACCTGCTCCTAATGAAAATTTAATGTTCCATGACTCACAACTCCATTGAAGTTTATAGAAATCTTTATGGTGGTGACATTTATTAGCAAAGTAGCAAGTACAACCTTGGTTATTTAGAGCCAGATAGAATTATCTTAATGAGTCCTCTCGGTTATTTAGAGCCAGTTAGAATTATCTTAATGAGTCCTCTTGTTACGAGTTCTCAAATAATCTTATCTTCTCTATACAACAAGAGCAGTTCACACTTACAGACCAAAATAGGTCTCAATCAACCCACAGATTCCAATTATAGACTTTATGGGTTTGGACATTGCCTTGAGACTAAGCTATTGAATATTTTATAAGCAAGTGCAGTGATAACGCTACATCTGTGTTCCAAATCATTTCCTTTTCTGCATTTCTTTCCCATCACATTATTTCCTTCAAAATACAAGGTGTAAATTTCTGTCCTCTTTCACAGTATATTATTCTAGTTCAAGACTGTTTACTTCCCTTTTGTCTATTTGCACCTCAGAAGATTACTGGAAAAACCTCCCCCCTTTTTTTTTGCCAGATGGTAATTGACAAGGTAATAGCTTTAATTTAATACAATCATAGATTTATTAGTTTCAAGCAAGACAGCATTAGCAAGGACATGTTTTTATCCAGTAGGGTTGTTACAGACCTAGTGGAAACCTGAGAAAAACAGGGAACCTCAGATTTAATCTTATGAAATTGTGTCTAAGACCCTCCTTACTGAACCTTTCTAAATTTTCTGCAGGGAACTCACGCTCAGACCAACACTAAACTGTTGAACTGTATTTCTGGACAATTCTAAAGAACCTGTGTACTTTACCCAAGACGTTACATTTCAACTAACACAGTTTTATTTAAAAATACCTTTTTTTCAGTCTGTTAATAAGATATTTCAGAAACAGGTGAAAGGAAAAATATAAATATTATTTATATTATTTATTATTTAGGTTAACTAAAATATTTTCCTTTTAGCTATGTTGTTTTACAAATAAGTAAAAATCTGGTGGCTTTTCAAGAAAGATGCTGAAGGGAATTACTTCATACTTTGCTTGTCGCATGGCTTGTGCAATATGTTTTTACACTAATCTTAAAAAGAAGGAACTCTTGGAAGATGAGCCATAACAACTTTGAAATTTGTTTCACATGAGTAGAAAATTTATTTGAAGTCTGATGAGAAATTACATTATGGATGTTAATGCAATTCCATCTCATTATCCAGCACATACAGTTCTTCGGAACTTAATCAAACACAGGTATTGAAATTTTAAAGATGAATGTTATTTATTAACAAGTAAATTTACATTTTGCTTTAAGTTACAGTGGCTTTGCTACCTTAAAACCCACCATGAAAAGAACTATAGCTCTTTGATGCACTTTATTTTCTTTTACCATAATATATTTCCACATGGCTGGGTCTGTGTAAATGGTAATGAGGACAACCCTAAAAGCAGAACTAAACTGCTTTGCACCCTAGCTGAGGCAGCCAGTTCCTCACTGTTAGAGACTCCTGTTGGTCAAAAAATTCTACTTACCTGCACCCTTTTTAATTTACCAAAGTAAATACACTTGCAAACATCCCAACAATGTTAGAACCTCTGTTCCTGCCCATGGTGTCCTCCTAGTGCTTGCTTTCAGGCAGCAGGATTAGGAGGAGGGAATGGGGTTGAGAAGGAAAATGGACATGCAGCGATAGGAAAGGTGTTGTTTGGAAAAATGATTTTTTGTGGGAAAAGAAGGCATGCCAAAACTGTGGTAACAACCCTCTGAGAATCAAAAAACATAACTACAACATTATGACCATTTAGTAATGCATCTGATCTTTTAAAAAAAACCCTGGATTGAATTTAGGTAATCGAATGGAAGCACCACGTGGAAGAAATAAAGCCCTTCCAGTAACACCCCCAGCATCCACAGCCTGGCAGCCACTGGTGTAGAAAGAGGTAGTCAGACCCTAGCTGATGTCACTTATATGCATTTTCTTCTCCTTCTGTAGCATACTAACATCTCCACCTTCCAAGAGGGTGGGAGGACTTGGAGGTTTTTTCCCTTAGATGGATGTGAGTGTTTGAAACAGGGGTAGCTAATCCATCACAGGCAAAGGATGCACCAGCTTCCCTCCCAGTCCCAAAGGAGAACACAGGAGCCACTGCAGCCCCTGTGCTAAAATGTAGGGAAGAAGATCATGAAGATCAAGAAAAGCTGTTTCTAACACCACAGTGTGATACACACTCAGCACGTGAAAAGATCAGATACAAAGTGGGCTTCCTGGTGCTGAAGGGCATGCAACCTAAAAATGAGTTCCCTGAGCACTTCTCACCATGCAGAGGTAAATCTTTCCCAAGCAGCAGGTCTAACAGACCAAATAAGACAGATGTGACAGAGCTAATGAATTGAGATGTGCAGCAGGTAACTGGAGAGAGAGGCATAGCCTTGAATGACCCAGGTGAGGGTTGTAATGCAAAAAGATATTTCATGCTACCTTTTCTTTCTTTCTTTCTTGAGAAGCATCCTTTGCTGTGCATAGCAGAGAGAACAAACTCATCTCCTGAGCAATTACCTACCTCTCAAGCAAAGCCATGAGATACATATAGTAGAAAGACATGAGACTGCATTCAAGATCTGGTGCTCCTCAAATGTGACCTGGAGCTGAGGACCTATCAAATGGTTGCTGAAAGCTCAACTGTGACAGCCTGGGAATAATCATTGTGAGACATTTCTGTTTCTGGAAGTTCTTCATCATGAAGTGATAGACTTTGATGTTCATCATCCGCTCTGATTTCCAGTATGTCTTAGGACCAAAACTGCACCCAGGAGGTCTTCAGTCAACTCCAATATCTTGTGGTTAAATCCAAACGGTTCCTCAGGAAGCCACCCTCACAGGTTTAAAGACAAGATTTGGTGCTGAGCCAATGCCAGACATATGGGACCTATATCCCTACATATATAGGGGATGAAACAACTTCAAGCACTCTCCAGCAGCTATCTGCAGTGTTTAATCATCAGCATGCTTCCCAGCATGGATCTGGACCCTTCTACCCTCACAATCCCCTACGCAGCTGATGCTCTGGTACAGCACAGCGACCAACACAGATCCTGCTCCCAGAAGAGACAGACAAATGCTTCCACCACAGTTTGTGGGTGTGAAAAAGACTGTAGCCATATGGGCACAAGCCATGTTGTCTCACGCCCACGGAAGAGTAGAAGGAGACCAAAGATGCTAAACAAATGATGGCAATGCAGTGGCTGCAGAGCAACCACAACTGTAGTTACCTGTTCATACTTACAGCTCCTACTCAACAGTGTGCTTGCAAAACTTTCATGATTCGCTTCTGGAGCTTTTAACACAAAAAGTGAATGTCTGAACTGCTCCCTCATGCTGCTTTCAGGGATGGCAAAAGTTCACTGGGGAAGCCCCAAGGACTCTAAGATGCAAAACTGCAACAGTGTCTTCCTTTATCTGGCTTCAGTGCTGAACACAGGTCTTTGGGCAAACTCTGAAAATTTATAGGGTCAGACTTGCTCTGCATCCACCAGTATCCTGATCTCCATCATGTTTTTGGAGGACTCCTTAGCTTGGGGCTAGAGTTCTCTACACCACATATTTTCCGGGGCTACAGTCTGGATGTTACCCAGAAGTCCAGGAGAAGGATATTGTGTATCCCAAGGGACCGTAACTTAATGAAGTGCAACCTTCCTCTGATTTCTTCACAATTCAGGTGCCATGAATTTTATTCATCAATGGATGTAATTTACAGTAAGAGCCTAAACTTGTGTGGCTGACACTCTGTGGGTTTGGAAGAGAGCTGTATGGATGTGAGGAAGGTGTAAATTAAAGTAGGTCACATCAAGATTATTCTAATTTACCTCTTCCAGTGCTTGCAGGGTTGGCTTCCACTGAAGCTTCTGCCTCGAGCACCCCAGCCTATAACTTACACAAATTAGGCTCCTAATGTAAGATTCATGTTAATAAGTAGTGAGAAATACTAAAGCAATTTGACTTTATTACTGTGCAACTCTGTCTATCAGAGATGGCCCATACTACCTTATAGTCCAGCACCTCTGCAAAGTGAAAAGTGGTGCGTAAAATGCCCCAGTGCAATGGCACCGACATCCATCTGCTTCCCCAGGGGGCTGTCTCTGGGCAGAAAGTGAGCGCTCTTCTTCGAGGGAATAATCCAGTGGCCCCAAATCAAGAAGGGGATGGCCAGCACCCACCCCAGGGACCATCAGGATGAGGGGCTGGTTTCTATCCAGGGCTGCTCAAGGGGCTAGAAGGAAGGAAGGAGACGCCAGGTTTCTCAGTGTCATTTCCCTCCCATAAGCACAACTCATTGCTGGCTGTGCCAACCCCTGAGCAGGAGGAGCTGTCAGCACCCCAGAGCAGCTGGTGGCCACCTCCATGTGGGAGGGTGCTGCATCATGCAGGCCAGCATCCCTGGGAAAAATAACCTGTCAATCACTAACAGAGAGACACAGGAGATGCTCCTACTATGTAGGAGTAGATGCCAGAGAACAGCTGAGCAGGGGGCTGGGGTTTATTTTTAAAGTAAACTTGCCTTCCACATGATCCTCACATTTTTCCTTTCACAGCACACATACATAGAAAGACAGTTAACGGCACACACAGGTCCCAGCAAATTAAGCCCCAGCACAGAGCTGCTGCACATCCCAGTGCTTGCTGTAGCTGTCTTACAGATGCAGCTGTACTTCCCAGAGACAACACCTTCCTTCTCCTTACAGCCCTCTAGAAACACACCAGCGTAAGCACAAGTAATGGAGCCCACTGGGTAACCCCCAGGCACTCTCCAGCCTGCGCTGCTTTGCTCTATTTGCAGGTCTGGGCAGGCAACTATGTTCATGAGCAATGCCCTGTTGATTGAATGCACAGTCCCAGACCACTGCGTGTCTGGCCACAGAGGAAACACTGGGGATGTTAACAACTCTTCTCAGGTGGAATCACGTTTCACTCCTGAAAAGTTTATTGGCTAGTCTACAAGAACTCTCAAATACAGTTTATGAGCCTGTAAATGCTCCCTGCCATGAAATGGCCTCAGGAGCCGAGAATAACATGGGAGATTTCCCACAAGCCTTTTAACTGAAGGAGCACCGGGCTATGGCGCAGGCTGCTCCATGGGGGCTGTAAGGAAGGGCAGCTGCCAGCACAGGGAGGCTGAGCCCCTTCCGACAAACACCACCAGCTGCCTCCAGCCCAAGCCTGCCACAGCTGCACTCGTGCCAGAGGAGCTGGCAGCTGCCCTGCCCCGCAAAGATGGGCATGTCCCTAGAGACATTTGCTGCCCGTGAACCAAAAATCTCTCCCTCTCTCATGCTCTTATGTCCTTGCCTTTCATTGCAAGAACCAGCCAGCTGTGATAAAATTAGGACAGCTGCTGCTGACAATTAATTAGCTTCAGATAAGGTCTTCAGGGTGGCCATGGGGAAATAAATTAATGCTGTTTAAGCCAGCACTGTAAAGCCCCCCAGCAATCTCTGCCAGCTCTCACTCTGATAGCAGGCACCAGGCTGCTGAGGAAGGGGCTCTGCTTGCAGGGCTGGATCCCCACGAGCACAGCACTGCAGTGCGCAAGGACTGGCACGCTGCAACTTCATGGCTTTCTAGATTTTTTCTGGTGTGGTCTGAAATACTGCTGGCCCTCAGGAAAGGTAAATACCTGCCAAGTATGGTACAAGCCCTACCTTCATCCTAACCCATTCTCCACCTCCCCTGTGTGTAGGAATTAGTTTATGTGGAAAGAGCAAAGAATTGGACTTTACAGCTGCTCATCACACCAAAGCCATATTTCCAGCCTCACATCCATCAGGCACTGACTGAGTCAAGTGCTTCCAGTAGTTCTGCATGATACTCACCAATATCCTGCATGAGGATCTGCATTCCCATCTTTGAGGTCTCTGGAAAGTGCTTCTCACCCCAGCCACAGCCATCCTTCTGCACAAGAACCATTCAAGTTGAACACCACCGATGTACATGCAGTTGTAAGTAAGCTTCAGGTTTTCAGCCCCATAAGCAAGAGTAAACGTCTGGAAAACCTTTTCTTCTCCTACTCCTGGGCAAAAATTGGCCTTTTTATGTGGCTGATGTGAGAATAACCAAACCCTGTTAATTCAGACCTACACGCTCAGCAGTAACAGGGAAACAAGTTAGCAGCCACAGCACAAAGGAAACAGAAGTGGCAGCAATTGTTCTCCTTTTCACCTGCTTTGGGTAAGACTATTTGGGCTTAAAATACACTCAGCATGTGCTAATGCTGCCACTCACATCTAAGGGATGTGGGAGAGAAAGAGATTTGCTTATGCAGGTATCATAGCACAAAGTACAGCAGCACCAAGAGAACATGTAGGTTTATATCATAAGTGATAGAAGTTTTAACACATCTGTCAAGAACTTTGTGTTTTTAAAGCATGTAAATCTAATGGGCCCAGAGTGAATAAAATCAGACAGTGGGGAAAAAAAAAAGGAAAAAGTCAAGACTGAGTTAAAAATACTATTATTTTTTAATTATACAGAGGAACTCCCATCCAGGGATGGATGCAAACAGACATTGCAATAGGCCATGTCCTAGTGTGAAAAGGTCTGCGTTTATCTCAGCACACTGTGTTTCCCCAGGAGCTTTGACTGGCCTCAGCAGCCTAAAACTGCTCTAAAACATCCTGCCTGCGCCAGATGTAGGATGTGCATCCCATGGATGTGACCACTGCCTTACAGCACAGGAGGACCAGGGGAGCAAGGAGGAAGGCTCAGCAGCTCCTCACATCTCTGCCGGGCTACAGGGCTTGTGGCATCGGCTGGCTGCTGTCTTTTTGAAGGTTGCTCTAAAGGTAGGAGATGTCCTCACTGCCCTCAAACCTGCTTGGTGTAGGAGAAGCTGGGAAAACATTTGCGGGCCTTACGACCTACTCAGCTAACAAGAGGAGTTAAGCAAAGGTGTCCAGCTGTGTGGAAGGAGCTTTTAACAACAGGAATCTTGGAGAAATGAACCATGAAATGCTTTTTCCAAGGTGTTCATCCAAAAACATGGCACATACGCTAGTAGCTGTAGGATGGAGTAGCTGCTGCCCGCTCCACACATGGTCTCATTGGCCTGTGGAGGGATGCGTAAACAGAAGACAGAGGGTACTGTAAGGAGCAAGACAGCTCTGCCAGGGCTTATCATAAGCCCCATCTCTGAAGCAGGTAATTACACATACTATGAATGAAGTCATTCAATAAACACATTCATTTCTCCAGTCAGCATAATAGGTTGTAATTTAACTCTATTTCCCTTTAAGTTGAAAGAAAAAAGAAATCAACAACTGACAGGC
Source organism: Coracias cyanogaster (assembly GCA_033124195.1). NCBI lineage: Eukaryota > Metazoa > Chordata > Aves > Coraciiformes > Coraciidae > Coracias > Coracias cyanogaster. The sequence continues at coordinate 4,406 of JAVSBS010016259.1, read as the reverse complement.
AAGCCTATTCTCATGTGGCAGAAATGCTCGTTATTATAGCTCTAAACTGGCACCCCCTTGCACCATGGGTGTTATCATGCCATGCTGACCTGGGACCCCACAACCAAGATCTGAACAGCCTTTACTTGCTAAATTAGTTAACAGAAGCAACTTCTCCATAGCTAGCTAGACAGAAGGAATGCAGAAGCTTAGATACACTTCAGAGAAACCCCCCTGCTTTCCTAGAGCCTCATTTACAGCTCATTCTCCCCTACAATCCCAGCAACCCAGATTTCCTCCCACTTGCAGAACTGAGATGTCCAAGAGAGAGGCAGGTGGTGGAGGAGTTTCCGTGCATGAAAAGGTGGCTGAGATGTCCGTGGCCGCAGCTCTGGTCTGGAGGAGCTGCCCTACAGCTGCCACTCTCCTAAGCAAGACCCCACATCCTGCTCCACGCCATAAGGAGCAGGACACTTCAAAGCAAGTCTATACTCAGAAAAAGTTATCCCAGTAGCAAATAAACCAGTAAAGTCCCACAGAAATGCCTTCAAATGCTAGACCCTAGTAATGAAACACTCAGTTTGGTATAGAATTGTGTTTTTTCCAAAGCTGCAAACGATCTCAGCAATAGGATCTAAAACTTCCAGTTGAGCAGACTGTAAGACTAGTATTATTATCCAGTACTATTATTATTTTTTTATAGTCAATATTAGTGCTGTTCACCCTTGGGTTCAGTTCCCCAGAGCTGGGGCGATGTAGCCACCAGAAAAGCAAGCATAGAACACGGGTGACCATACGAGTCTGTGTATGATGATGATTTTTGTCACACAACCACTGGCATCTAAGCAATGAGAAGTGATCTGCCTGTCACTCCCAATGTCACCAGCATATATTTTGCCTGTCATACTTCCCCTGCCCAAGGCATGTCACTGCCTTCAGAAGTCCACAGCCCTTCCCTAGGTTGTCCCAATCTCCTAGGAGGTGCCATGTGATGGAGGATGCACCACCTCCATCTGCCTTCAATTAAGCATTCAAAACTGCCAGTTCCAGCAGCAGAACAGCCCATCCCACTCTGGAGATACCCCATGGCAGAGGCCAGCAAAGGTTGACCATCAGCATGCAACAGGCCCTGGACAGGCCATTTGGTAACAGACATGCAGACAGCATGGGTGGAGAGGCTGAACAACTGCCTACATGATAAGGCCACTGGCTATAGAAAGGACTCCCGCATTTCATCACAAAACAACCTGAGCGTAGTCTACTCCGAACCATGTCTGTGAGCTAAGAATGAACAATGGACAGCCAAACTTTTCCTGCAGCTCTCAAGTTCAAGTTAGCTTGCAGTGCCAGAGGCTTTCATCAGACCAGTAAAAACCATTTGCATGTTGAGACTTGTTGTTAACACTTCTCCTGGACCTGCCAACTGACAAGAAAAGAAAAAATCCCACCAACTATTCTGCCATTCACCCAGAGCCTGCAGTGTGATTTTCAGAGCTTCCTCACTAAAAGGAATAACTTACGGATGACCTGAGACAACATCTTGTTTGGGGGGGCTTGAAAAAAAGCCCCTGAAAACCACACAAGCCACATGAGCGCACAGCCTGCTCCAAGCCCAGGCTGGGGTGAACAAACAACGATTCTTGTCAGCATCTGCCCCCAGTTTGCCAGCCCTGCGCTTCCCCGCAGACCTTTCATCTGGCACACTGGGCTCCCTGCAGAGCTTAGCAAGAAGAGCCCAAGCCAGGCAGGACTTCAGCCTGAGCTGCAGCTGAAAGGTCACAGCATCATCACACTAGCCATCATGCAGAGTGGGCAGAGAAGCAACCATGCAAAGCTGCTTACAGTGTCCCAGCAGCTTTGTCTCTTTGTGTAGCCACCAAGCAGGAGTTGTGGCATGACATTTAGGAGGGTCTTTGAGCAGATCATACAGCAAGCCTTCCAGCAGTCACTGTGCCCAGCACAGATTTTTTCTGACATTCACTGGGCGCCAGAGGGACAGGAAGCCAAAGTCAGTCTCCGTTGGTGAAGTCATGGAAGCATCCAAAATGCCTTCTGTTCATCAACCCATTGATCCCTTTTCATTATCTGTGGTTGATGACCTCCTCTTCCCTCTGCAGCAAGAGGCATTCGCTAAAGGAACAGGCACCACCAAGGCCCAAAGGTAGCCTGTCCCCATGGCAGGAGTCAACACCTCACCTTTGATGCCAGGCAGGTCCATGCAGCTCACTGCAGCAGCTCTCCTTGTACTACAAGCTTACTAGAGATGTGGCAAAAAAAAGGAATTGATGATACAGATTTGACACCACAAACTCACCAGCAGCCACACCAGAGCCAATGCAGTGATGAATGGTGCATGCAAAGCAACAACAGGCCCAGGGGAAGGATGCCTCCTGGGTAAACCCTTCAACCAGATTTGGGAAGAAGGATCTGCAGTTCAGGAGGCCTCGGTCAGCAGAGCGCTGCAAGAAGCTGTGATATTGGCAGCACCACTGCCTGTCATAGAAATTTCACGTGTGTCACTCACAAATCGTCTTTTATATCATTAAAAGGGTTAAAATGCAATAGGGAATTCCCAAGCCTGGCCACAGGGCTATACTCAAGCAGCCAAAGACCAAAGTTACTGTTCTTCAAAGCAGGTATGTGTGCTCCACGCCAGCCAAACACAGCTGTTCCTGATATTTACCTGTATTTCGAGCTGATTAAACTTTAGCTTAAGATTTTGGTCAGCAGGGCACAACTCCAGCCTCCTGGCATGGGCAGCCTTGCTTCCTAGAGCCAGATTACATACGACGGGATGAAAGAAGCCTCTGGCTGTGCCACTGCCATCATATGTGCCCAGGTGGAGAGGGGCAGGGCAGGCAACTGCTGGCAAACCAGGACTAGCATCTCTTAACAGCAATAGCACAGTGTCTATCTTACCCTTCTGCTCCAAGGAGAGGGTTTGCTAAAACCCAGCTTCAAAGACTGCTCCTCTCAACTCTGCTTTTGCGTATGTGTTGCACATACACCTATGTGTGCCAGAAGCAGACATCAGCATGCTCATATATAAAGTTTATGCACATGCGTGTGTTTCTGCAGAGCGCAGTGCAGAGAGCAGTCCCCAGTCGCACAAGCGTCCTCCTGGCAAACACGTACTCAGCCACACATAATATTAACACATCAGCATCTCTGGTGACTGCTCTTGAGCTCTTGAGAATATAGTGACAGAAACATTAATATCCGCTGACTCAAGGGCTCCACCAGGAGGAAAAACAGCCCAGATCATCCCCTCAAAAGGGCTGGAAGAAGGTGCTCCTCTGGCAGGCTGGGAAGCGACTGGCTGGGAGGCCAGACTTGCTGTTCAACAACATTCAAAGGCAAGGTCAAGAAATGTGACAGAATTGGATTAGCGCAGTGTCAGCTGGCCTGGGGCTGGCCTCAGCTCTGGGTGTGCTGCCACACACACAGCGTCCTTATCTGCTGCAAAAATCTTACCAGTTCAGCCACATGGCCTCTGGGCTGTCAAAAAACACAAAAGGCTTGCTAATGGCACTGTCTTCACCCACGTCCTTTTCCAGCGAGGGCTGCGAATAGTCACTGACCTGCTGTACTTCACAGTGGTTTCATGACCAGAAAGCAGGGCTGGGAGCACACTGTCCACTTGTGGCTATTGCTAATCAAGTCATGGGTTTTGTTACGACTCATAGAGCTGCTTGACTGAGAACAGCGAGAGCCATAGAGGCCATTCTGGATGTTAAAAGATGGGATTCTACGTGAGCCTCAGCTCCCCTCCAAGATCACAAAGACACGTTTCTGCTCATCTGCACATTGCAGACACGACCTTCACCATGAGACAAACCCCTCCAGAAGTACCTTCCCTGTCCTGCTGGCTATAACAGGAGTCATGCACCAGCCTTGGACTCCAGCCTAGAGCACACAGACTATATATTGAAGGGGTGCATCACAACTTCTCTCTCACACAGACTCCCATCAGGCATTTATTTTCAAGTGTGATAGCCACAGTGTGAGACGCACAAAGCCAGACCCAGCTTGTCCACCAGAGCCCTCAGAAACACATGGTGGAAGAAGAAGGGGCCTTGTGGCCTTCATGCCCATCTCAAGGAAGCGCAAAGGGGCAGCAGACTTTTGTCTTGACACCCCTGAGGGTGCAGATGCCATCAGGTGTGAACCTCTGGCAGCTCAGACCCAGCTGCCCAGTGCTTGGTGGCAGGCCTGGCTGGCTTCAGCTGAGGGGGCTGAACCCTATGCTGCTGTGCCCAGGAACAGTCAGGGCACCTGACCCAAAGCTGAGATGCCCTTGATATATCAGATACCACCCACCAAAATGACATTTCTAGAGTGTTTCTCCTTTGAATCTAAGGGATTCCCAAGAGATTCCTCCTGGAGTCAGAAAATTCCAGGGAAAAAAAAAAAAAATTGTTTGCATG